>CANSGD010000232.1:0-142668 GCA_947645195.1 Patellifolia procumbens | reverse complement strand
TAGACTAAATAATCAAATAAAAACTTAGAAAACTAGCCGCTCCCCCGCAACGGCGCCAAATTTTTTGATAGGGTTTCAGTCGTATCACCTAATCAAATATAAACCTACAGTCCTCTAACTATGGTAGTCAATGGAGGGGTCGAATCCACAGGGGACAGACTTTCTAAAATTAATATCCACTCAATCCGCTACTTCAGAAGAAATCAGGGAAGAATTAACTGAACTAATGATTAAACTACAGAAGACGGAATAAATTGAGGATTTAACTATAGACTAAAAACCTAGGGCATTAGGCCGGTCCACCATGCTTATACCAATCAGATAGGGTCAACTACTATCAAAACCTAAGTCAAGATTGGGGGATTATGCCTATGTCGAGCAATGGTTAAGACTCAACGCTCATAATTCAACATACACCGCATGTTCACTAACGTAATCAGAACTACATGACGTAATCCTAGTCCTCTAGTCGTAAGACGGATCTGTGCAAACAACTATTAACCACAAGCAATCAATGAAATTGTACACTGACATTAATTACTCAATAAAGAACAAACCACATCACAATCACCCTAATCAAGCCCTAGAAATTGATAGAAATCTAAATCACAATCATGGTATAAACATGGCTTCCTATCTAACACCCTAGAAAGAAAACTACTCACCATAATCGAATTAACAACGAAAAAACTAATATGAAACCCTAATAATTGCATCATGAATAATTGAATAAATAAACTAAGTAATTGAGAATAATAAAAGAGATTAGGGTAAGAAAGAATACCAATTGACAGAAAGCAGGAACTTTTATTGAAATCGGAACAGGTTCAATCACCTTTAATCTAATCTAAAGTGTTTAAATTAAACCAAGAACAATGCTTTAAACTAGAGTTATTTCTCATTGTTCTTAGTTTAATTCAAACACTTTAGATTAGATTAAAGGTGATCAAACATATTTCGATTTCAATAAAAGTTCTCGCTTTCCGTCAATTGGTATTCTTTCTTACCCTAACTTTTATTATTCTTGATTGCTTAGTTTAGTTATTTAATCGTTCATGATGCAATTGTTAGGGTTTCATATTAGTTTTATTGTTGTCAATTCAATTATGAGTGAGTAGTTCTCTTTCTAGGGTGTTAAATAGGAAAGCCATGTTTCTACCATGATTGTGATTTAGATTTCTATCAATTTCTAGGGCTTGATTACGGTGATTGTGATGTGGTTTGTTCTTATTGAGTAATTAATGTCAGTGTACAATTTCATTGATTGCTTGTGGTTAATAGTTGTTTGCACAGATTCGTCTTACGACTAGAGGCCTAGGACACGTTAGTAGTTCTGATTACGTTAGTGAACATGCGGCGTATGTTGAACTATGAGCGTTGAGTCTTAACCATAGCTCAACATAGGCTCTAATCCCCCGACTCTTGACTTAGGTTTTGATAGCAGTTGACCCTTTTCATTGGTATAAGCATGGTGGACCGACCTAATACCCTAGACTTTTAGTCCATACTTAAATCCTCGATTTATTCCGTCTTCCTTAGCTTACTCATTAGTTTAATTAATTCTTCCCTGATTTCGCCTGAAGTAGCTGAATTGGTTGAACATTAATTTAGAAACCCTGTCTTCCCGTGGATTCGACCCTTCTTCCATTGACTACCATAGTTAGAGGACCGTAGGTTTATTTTTGATTAGGTGACACGACTAAAACCTATCAAGGGCGCCGTTGCCGGGGAGACGGCTAGTTCTCTAAGTTTTTATTTGATTATTTGGTCTACTTCTCTGTACCTCGTTGGAACTTCATTGTTCCAATTGAGGTACGTTTTACTGCTGCTTTTTGTTTCTTTTGTATGCCCAGGTCTCAAAGAAACGGTTCCCCAATTCCAGCGGACCCCGATCTTACTAGGTTAATCAGGCGGATCCGAAAGAAAATCAAAAGAAAAGCAGTCTGTTTAGCTGAACACCTCTGAAACAGACACCTTGAGTTCAGTCATGTCAAAGTCACTGAAGTCATATGGGGTGCCCAACCCAGATGGTCTCTCCACTGGACCTACTATGCCCACCATTGCCGCAGCAAATTTCGAAATTAAGCTGGGACTTATCAGCATGGTCCAGCAAAATCAGTTTGGTGGCATCCTACTGAAGATCCGGCAAATCATCTGCAACGGTTTCAACAACTTTGTCGAACCGTTAAACATGGTGGTGTCACTCCAGTTCAACTCAAAGTCATGTTGTTCGAGTTTTCATTGAGAGATAGAGCCTAGAAGTGGTTGAATGATGTGAAGGAAACTGAATGGAGTGAGATTTCTACTGCATTTCTGAGAGAGTATTACCCACCTACTAAAACAGCAGAAATCAGAAATAAACTAGCCATGTTTTCCCAAGAGCCTGATGAAACATTATGGGAAGCGCGGGCTAGGTTTAGGGATTTACAGAGAAAGTGTCCACACCACAACATGGACAAATGGTTCTTAACGGAGACATTCTACAATGGTCTGCAGCCTCAGACGAAGAGTATTGTTGATTCGTCTGCAGGAGGAGTTTTTCTGGATAAGGAAATGGATGTAGGCTACGAGTTTCTATCAAACCTCGCAGCTAATGATCATTCCACTTCCCGAAGCCTCACGAGGAAGGTACTGGAGGTAGATGCCATTGCATTATTGACTTCGCAGATGGCGAAGCTAAGTCAACAGATTAACACCTTCAACTCCTCTTCCTCAGCAGCACCTCCTTTGAGTATCAATGTTATGTCTGCAGTAGCACCCATTACCTCATCTTACTGCGAGGTATGTGGTGTTCAGGGTCACTTTGGGCATGACTGTCAGTTTAGTCAACTTCAGATGGAGCAAGCAAATGCCTTCCAGCAGAGACCACAAAATTTCCAACCTCCACATAGCTACCAAAACCCACAAAACCACCACCCTCCACCTCCACAAAACCATCCCAAGCCCTCTTACTACCAAGCCCCCCAAAATTTTCAAAGCCTCCATCACAAAACTTCCACAACCACAATAATTTCCAAACCCCACAAAATTTTCCCACCCCACCTCCACAAAACAACAACCCACAAGAGCCTCCCATATCTAAAGTGATGAAACTGATGTTAAGCATGCAAAAGGAAAATGAGGAGGCACAAAGAGCCCAAGAGCGACAGATGCTAGCCATGCAAAGATCTAATGAGGAAGCACAAAGAGCCCAAGAGAAAAGCATCAAACTTCTCGAGGCTCAAGTTGCACAATTAGCAAGCTCTAATGCTCAGAGGCGGCAGGGAGAATTGCCAGGGAAACTCGTTCAGAGAGAACATGTGAATGCCATCACTCTTTGTAGTGGCATTGCATATGATGCCCCTTTAGTGCCTGTTGATGAGGTTATCCCAACTGCAGGGAAGAAGAGAGTAGTAGAGGAAGGAAAAAGGAAGAATTCGACGTTTGAAGTCGATTTGTCTGCAGAAGCTGAACAGACAGGGAAGAAAAAGGAGAAGGTTTCTGAAACGCCTTTTACACCAAGGCTACCTTTTCCTCATAGGATGCAACAGTCTAAGGTCGATCAGCAGTTTGGTAAGTTCTTGGCTATGGTCAAGAACCTTGAGGTAACGATTCCATTTACAGATTTAATTACCCAAGTGCCTGTTTATGCCGAATTTCTTAAAGACATGATCACTAAGAAAAGAGAACTTGGTGGGGTAGAACGTGTCGCTCTTACTGAAGAGTGTAGTGCTTTTATTCAGAATAAAGCCCCACCAAAGTTAAAGGATCCTGGTAGTTTCTCTATACCCTGCCATCTTGGACCTATTTTTATTGACAAGGCTTTATGTGATTTAGGTGCTTCTGTTTCTGTTATGCCATTATCTGGTTTTGAGAAACTGAATATGGGAGCACTTAAATGCACACAAATCACTTTCAGATGGCGGATCGTTCTATAAAATACCCTCTAGGTGTTTTAGAGGACGTTCCTGTTAGGGTTGGGAAATTCTATATCCCTGTTGACTTTGTGGTGTTAGATATGGATGAGGATGCCTAGATTCCTATTATCTTGGGTAGGCCGTTTTTGTGTACTGCTGGTGCTGTCATTGATGTCAAGTCTGGGTCTTTAACTCTGAGTGTTGGTGATGATAAAGTGATTTTTAAACTAACCAATGCTGTTAAGGCACCTATGCTTGAACAATCTTGATGCAGGGATGAGGTTCTGGATGAAGTAGGTGTGGACAAGGTTCCAATTCCACCTAAGGTTGCCTCACCGTCTTGAGGCATTGTCAAGAACATTTGGAGGAGAAAGATATTTGAGAGGGTGGCACTCCGCCACGCCCCTCCTATATGAGAGAGGGCGGATTATGGTCGTGCGGGACCTTTATAAACCAGCGCTGTGCGAGAGAGAACTCATATTTTTCTTTCCCCTTTTCCTTTTGTTTTTATTTTTCTTCTTTTGTGCGCGAGAGTGAGGGCACTAACATTGTTTTTCCTCTTAGCATAGTCCTTATCACCTTTTGGCATTGAGGACACTGCCAAGTTCAGCTTGGGGAGGAGTTTTGTTTGTAATCACTATCTCTTTTACTGCTTTCTAGGATAGATTTACTGTTTTCGAAAAATTCTGAAAAAATCAAAAAAAATATTGTTCCCATGACTGGTTTAGTTGCCTCCCTGTGCCCCTTGTTGTGCTCTATTTGAAAATGATTTGACTTTGTTTTCTGGATAGTTGGGCATCTGTGATCTTGAGGCTATGATTTGATGTTTGATTGCTATGATTTCAAGTATTTTTGGATTATATTAGACCACTCTGTGCTGCATACCTGAATTGGTTAGACTGTGAGGCCTCTTTGTAGCCTATTGGATTCATATGATTATCCAGTCTATTTTTTGTGTGTTAGTTCCTCTTTAGTGGATTGATCTTGACTTTGACTTCGTACTTTTCTGATTTTCGATGACTTGTAGCATTTGCTGTGATAGAGGCGTTCTTTTGTCTTATTCTTGAGATTCAGAGTGAATTTTTGATATACTTTTATCCTCCTTAGCCCCGCTGAGCCTAATGACTTGTTTCTTGTTACTTAGACCCCTATTATGAGCCCATGGCCTTCATTTCATATTATTTCCAAGCCTAGCTTGGGGGAGTTTTTGTATGGGTTGAGTTTGAGATTGGTTTCATGATTTGTATGGTTGTTGAGGAATTTAAAAGTGTATTTGCTGTGGTTTGAGAGTGAGAAAAAGAAAAGAAAAAGCAAGTTTAGAGTTGCGTGAATGAAGTTCAGAAAAATGAAATAAAATGAAAAAGAATTCGAAGTTCTTTCATTCACGTACGTTCTTAAAGAAATATTCGCTTCATTGCTTGAAAATTGGGTTTGTTATGAGTTTTTCATTGATTTATGAGAGTTGGGTTACTTTGCGTGGTTTTATGGTGTTGTTGGGAGTTTTGAAGGCCATCTTAGGCCTTGTTTAAATGATTTATGCTCCCCCTTTCTTGGTTTTTCCACCACATTACCCAAAAGTATCCCCTACCTCTTACCTAAGCCCCATTACAACCCTATAAAGTCCTCTTGAGCTTGTGTCTACATTGTTCATTTGATTGATTTCGAGTCAGTTTGTCAAAGTTAAAGAGTATTTCTGCTAATTGAGTCGACTTGACTAGAATGAGCGTCATTGAACCTTCTTAAACACATGAGAGTGTGAGTGGGAAGGGTATTTATGGTCGGGTTGGTGAGTGTTCGGGCATATTCTTTGCCTGCCACAAAATAGAGAGGAGTAACACCCTTGTGAGAAGTCTTTTCAGGACTTGTATGCCTTGTGGATGCTTGAATTTGATAATTTGCTTGGAGGATTGGTGATTGGATGGATTTGATTAGCCAAACTTGAATTTTGCCTGCTTGAACGATTCTTAATCTTGAAAATGTTTTGAGCTTTCATTTATTTTTATCTATGGGGTGAGGCAATCTATTCTATGTTCATGTTCAGTTTGCTTGAGGACAAGCAAAGGTTTAGCTTGGGGGAGTTTGATATCACGTATTTATATAGTCTTTTCTCCCCTTATTTACAAGCTAATTTGTGCGTCATTGGAGCTCTTGGGAGCTATTTTGTGCTAAATATCGTATATAGTTGTGGTTTTGTGTTTTAGTGTTGAATTGTAGGTTTTAGGGAGTTCTCTCCCTATTCCCGAGCCATTTGGAAGCAACCACGGCTTTACGAGATGTTACGGGGCATGTAGGATGGCTCACGAGCTTTATGGATAGTTCAGGAGGTCCCAAGACCCCTAAACGTGAAGATTAGAGAGCCAAAGAGTCAAAAAGGAGGTTTCCATACTCTGATCGGGCAAAAATGGCCCGATCGGGCGAAGTATTTATGATCGGGTACATAAGTCGCGGACCCGATCGGGCAAGCTGTGCCCGATCAGAGCGGGCGAGAAGGCATGCACCAGACCCGATCGGGCATCCTCTGCCCGACCCGATCGGGCTGGGTGCTCGTAGCTATTGTTTTGTTGCTGCTTGCGTGATGGATGTATTGGCCCAAAAATGCACCAGGCCCGATCTGGTGGCTGCCCAAGGCCCGATCGGGTGGGCCGCAATTTCACCCCCAGCCTGCTGCACTGCTGCGCTGACCACGAGAAACACAAGGGGCCTCATTGGTATTTGACCCGATCGGGTATTGTGCTCGGGCCCGATCGGGTCTGGCACTATTCAAGCGGATTTCGACTTTTGTTTCCCAATTTTTAATTAGAATTGAGGGGGTATTATAAATACCTTTTTCCTCATTATTTAGAGACACCTTTTATTCATCTTTTTACTGCTTTAGACTAGAGTGATTTCTCATTGTTCTTAGTTTAATTCAAACACTTTAGATTAGATTAAGGAAAAATTGTCAGGAATAAGTCAACCTTTGCGTTGACCGCTTCTAACAAGTCAACCTTAGTTTATTCTATTAACAAGTAAATCTTGTACACACTTTTCTTTTAACAAGTTTTTTTACCTGTGACCTGATAAACCTGTAAACTCACTCTTTATTTCCCCAATTTTCGTTTGACTTCTTGACTTTAAAGAAAACTCTTAATTTTAATTTATATTAAATGAACTTCAAATAATAATAAAAAAAAAACTAAATTAAACCCACCCCAACCCTACCCACTGCCAACCCTCTGTCTCTCCCGTGCTTGGGATTCATTACCAGGATGTTTTGTAAAGAAGTCATATGCAGATTGCTTTATCTCTTTTGGTGGTTGAGTAGCAAAGTAGGTGTACCTCAGCACCAAAATGAAAGACAGAACTACAATGAGGGTGCCCCCAGACCACTTCTTCATCCCCTCGAAATCGAAATAGCTCACTCAACTATCAATTACTTGATGAGCACAATACAGAACTACAAACTCCTAAAAAGTTGCATATAAATCTTGTAAAATCCATTCTTTGTCTATTTGATGGGAAATATTGTTCAGAACTACACTAACTCCAAATCTGATAAACAATCAAAAATATACAATATATAAAGCACAAGCTTAAGAATTTACTACTGCACACCAAATAACTAGTACCCAATAATCACAATGTAGTGAGATCTAATACTTGATTATTGGAAACAATTAAGCACATCAACTAATATTAGCTAGTGGGGTCAATACAATTACAATTTACAACACAACAGTTGAAGTTAACATTCTCAGCAACCAGCTTACAAAGATAACGCCAATGACCCAGAAATGAAAAGCAAAGAAGTTAAGCTAAGAACAGCTAAGATTGTCCAAAATGTGATTCAAGTTAATCTTTTTGTTGATCATGGGTTGCTGAACTCAAAGTTGATCAAACCAGAGGATTTCAACCAAAGAGGCATGTTGCTTTGCTTCCGGCGTTAGCTGTGATATCCAAACCATGTTCCTTAACTTCGATCAAGCGTATACCTTGTCGATTGAATTCGACATCGGTTAGAGACGTTAATGTTTGCTTCAGTTTGCTTGCTGGGTATACTTGGAATCTAAAGCTATTAGTTGGGTTTTCTTGGGAAGATTCAGCTATGGAAATTCGGTTGATATTGTGATTTCTTTTGAAGCTTATATGGTTAGTGTTGTGTTCTCTTTTGAAGTTTTAGCCATTAAAATTAGGTTTTCTTGGGAAGGTTGAATAATGGGGGTTGAGTATTGTTCAGGGAATTCAGTAGTGATGGGGGGTTTTAGGTGGAAATATTTCAGTTGGGGTGGTAGTGTTTGGGTGCCAGTTAGGGTGGTGGTGTCGGGTGTGGGTGAGAGTGAAGGTGAAGGTGCGAGTGAGAGTAATCTGATTTTGGGGTGGTGGAGGAAGAGGGGTTTTTTAATGTTTTTTTTTCTTGAAATATATACTTTAAAAAGCCCAATAAGAGAGTGACACGTGTTATTTAACCTGTTGAAAAGGTTAACAAGAGGTGATAGCCGGTTTGACTTGCTAAAAGCAGAGGTTATACAAGGTTTACTTGTTAATGGAATAAACTAAGGTTGACTTGCTAGAAGCGGTCAACGCAAAGGTTGACTTATTCTTGACAATTTTTCCTTAGATTAAAGGTGATCAAACCTATTTCGATTTCAATAAAAGTTCTCGCTTTCCGTCAATTGGTATTCTTTCTTACCCTAATCTCTTTTATTATTCTTGATTGCTTAGTTTAGTTATTTAATCGTTCATGATGCAATTGTTAGGGTTTCATATTAGTTTTATTGTTGTCAATTCAATTATGAGTGAGTAGTTCTCTTTCTAGGGTGTTAGATAGGAAAGCCATGTTTATATCATGATTGTGATTTAGATTTCTATCAATTTCTAGGGCTTGATTACGGTGATTGTGATGTGGTTTGTTCTTATTGAGTAATTAATGTCAGTGTACAATTTCATTGATTGCTTGTGGTTAATAGTTGTTTGCACAGATCCGTCTTACGACTTGAGGCCTAGGACACGTCAGTAGTTCTGATTACGTTAGTGAACATGCGCGTATGTTGAACTATGAGCGTTGAGTCTTAACCATAGCTCAACATAGGCTCTAATCCCCCGACTCTTGACTTAGGTTTTGATAGCAGTTGACCCTTTTTGATTGGTATAAGCATGGTGGACCGACCTAATACCCTAGACTTTTAGTCCATACTTAAATCCTCGATTTATTCCGTCTTCCTTAGCTTACTCATTAGTTTAATTAATTCTTCCCTGATTTCGTCTGAAGTAGCTGAATTGGTTGAATATTAATTTAGAAACTCTGTCTCCCTGTGGATTCGACCCCGCTTCCATTGACTACCATAGTTAGAGGACCGTAGGTTTATTTTTGATTAATTAGACTTGAGGGGGTATTATAAATGCCTTCTCGCCCGATCTGATCGGGCACAGCTTGCCCGATCGGGTCCGCGACTTCTGTACCCGATCATAAATACTTCGCCCGATCGGGCCATTTTTGCCCGATCAGAGTACGGAAACCTCCTTTTTGACTCTTTGGCTCCCTAATCTTCACGTTTAGGGGTCTTGGGACCTCCTGAACTATCCATAAAGCTCGTGAGCCATCCTACATGCCCCGTAACATCTCGTAAAGCCGTGGTTGCTTCTAAATGGCTCGGAAATAGGGAGAGAACTCCCTAAAACCTGCAATTCAACACTAAAACACAAAACCACAACTATATACGATATTTAGCACAAAATAGCTCCCAAGAGCTCCAATGACGCACAAATTAGCTTGTAAATAAGGGAGAAAAGACTATATAAATACGTGATATCAAACTCCCCCAAGCTAAACCTTTGCTTGTTGATATCACGTATTTATATAGAGTTTTCTCCCTTATTTACAAGCTAATTTGTGCGTCATTGGAGCTCCTGGGAGTTATTTTGTGCTAACTATCGTATATAGTTGTGGTTTTGTGTTTTAGTGTTGAATTGCAGGTTTTAGGGAGTTTTCTCCTTATTCCCGAGCCATTTGGAAGCAACCACGGCTTTACGAGATGTTACGAGGCACGTAGGATGGCTTACGAGCTTTATGGGTAGTTTAGGAGGTCCCAAGACCCCTAAACGTGAAGTTTAGAGAGCCAAAGAGTCAAAAAGAAGATTTTCGTACTCTGATCGGGCAAAAATGGCCCGATCGGGCGAAGGAATTATGATCGGGTAAAGAAGTTGCGGACCCGATCGGGCAAGCGTTGCCCGACCCGATCGGGCGAGGAAGCATGTCCCCAGACCCGATCGGGCACCCACCGCCCGACCCGATCGGGTCCTATACATATATGTTGCTGCTGCTTCGCTAGTACGCTGAAGAGAAAAGAGCTGGGCTTGGTTTGAGGCCCACCCGATCGGGCACCATGCACCCGACGCCATCGGGTGGACAGCCCAAAAGCTCATTGCTACTCGCTACTGCTATTAATAACAAGCTGGGCCAGCAAGCAATTTGATGCTGCGCTACAAGACAAAGTTGGGCCAATGATTGATGATGTTGACGTTGCAGGGTAACAAGGGGACAAGAGGGCCCACTAATCATTGTTGCTGCTCCATTGTGCGCCAAGAAGATGCAAGGCTGGGCAAATTCTGCGGACCCGATCTGTGACCCGATCGGGCACTGGATCGGGTGAATCCCATTTTCTCACCTTTACCTGCTGCTGCTACGCTGAGTCAAAAAGGAAGTTTTGGAATTTTTTGAGTGTGGACCCGATCGGGTGGACCTATGCCCGATCGGGTCCCGTGCCCGCATACGCGATTTTTTCACTTTTATTTCCGCATTTAGTTAGACTTTGGGGGGATTATAAATACCTTTTTCCTCATTATTGAGGGACATCATCTTTCATTCATCTTTTATTCATCTTTCATTAGGTTTTAGACTAGTTTTATTCTTCATTGTTCTTAGTTTAATTCAAACACTTTAGATTAATTTAGAGGTGATCAAACCTATTTCGATTTCAATAAAAGTTCCTGCTTTCCGTCAATTGGTACTCTTCTCTACTCTTTATCTCTTTAGTTACTTTGATTGCTTAGTTTATTTATTCAATTATTCATGATGCAATTGTTAGGGTTTCATATTAGTCTTATTGTTGTCAATTCAATTATGAGTGAGTAGTTCTCTTTCTAGGGTGTTAGATAGGAAAGCCATGTTTATACCATGATTGTGATTTAGATTTCTATCAATTTCTAGGGCTTGATTAGGGTGATTGTGATGTGGTTTGTTCTTATTGAGTAATTAATGTCAGTGTACAATTTCATTGATTGCTTGTGGTTAATAGTTGTTTGCACAGATCCGTCTTACGACTAGAGGCCTAGGACACATCAGTAGTTCTGATTAAGTTAGTGAACATGCGGCGTATGTTGAACTATGAGCGTTGAGTCTTAACCATAGCTCAACATAGGCTCTAATTCCCCGACTCTTGACTTAGGTTTTAATAGTAGTTGACCCTATTTGATTGGTATAAGCATGGTGGACCGACCTAATACCCTAGACTTTTATTCCATAGTTTAATCCTCGATTTATTCAGTCTTCCGTAGTCTATTCTTTAGTTTAATTAATTCCTTCCTGATTTCATCTGGAGTAGCTGAATTGGTTGAATATTGATTTAGAAACTCTGTCTCCCTGTGGATTCGACCCTGCTTCCACTGACTACCTAGTTAGAGGTCCGTAGGTTTATTTTTGATTAGGTGACACGACTAAAACCTATCAAATTTTGGCGCCGTTGCCGGGGAGACGGCTAGTTCTCTAAGTTTTTATTTAATTATTTGGTCTACTTCTCTGTACCTCATTGGAACTTCATTGTTTCAATCGAGGTACGTTTTACTGCTGCTTTTTGTTTCTTTTGTATGCCCAGGTCCCAAAGAAACGGTTCCCCAATTCCAGCGGACCCCGATCTTACTAGGACAATCAGGCGGATCCGAAAGATAAAGCAGAAAGAAAAGCAGTCTGTTCAGCTGAACACCTCTGGAACAGACACCTTGAATTCAGTTATGTCAAAATCACTGAAGTCATATGGGGTGCCCAACCCGGATGGTCTCTCCACTGGACCTACTATGCCCACCATTGCCGCAGCAAATTTCGAAATCAAGCCTGGACTCATCAGCATGGTCCAGCAAAATCAGTTTGGTGGGCATCCTACTGAAGATCCGGCAAATCATCTGCAACGGTTTCAACAACTTTGTCGAACCGTTAAACATGCCGGCGTCACTCCAGATCAACTCAAAGTCATGTTGTTCGAGTTTTCACTGAGAGATAGAGCCCAAAAATGGTTGAACGATGTGAAAGAAACCGAGTGGAGTGAGATTTCTGCTGCATTTCTGAGAGAGTATTACCCACCTACTAAAACAGCAGAAATCAGAAATAAACTAGCTACGTTTTTCAAAGAGCCTGATGAAACATTAAGGGAAGCGTGGGCTAGGTTTAGAGATTTACAGAGAGAGTGTCCACACCATAATATGGACAAATGGTTCTTGACGCAGACATTCTACAACGGTCTGCAGCCTCAGACGAAGTGTATTGTTGATTCGTCTGCAGGAGGAGTGTTTTTAGACAAGGCAGTTGACGAGGGTTATGAATTCATATCAAATCTTGCAGCCAATGACCATACATCATCTAGGAGTTTGACTAAGAAGGTACTTGAAGTTGACGCTATTTCATTGCTTACATCTCAGATGGCGCAACTAACTCAGCAGCTAATGAAGTCTTCTAGTCCGACACCTCCACCCATGAGTATCAATGCTATGTCTGCAGTAGCACCCATTACCTCATCTTACTGCGAGGTATGTGGTGTTCAGCGTCACTTTGGGCATGACTGTCAGTTCAGTCAATTTCAGATGGAGCAAGCATATGCCTTCCAACAAAGACCACAAACCTTCCCCCCTTCACATAACTACCAAAACCCACAAAACCATCAACCTCCACCTCCACAAAACTACCCTAAACCTTCATACAATCAAACCCCACAAAATTTCCAAAGACCACCACCACAAAACTTCCATCATCCCAATAACTTTCAAACTCCACAAAATTTCCACACCCCACCTCCACAAAACAACCCACAAGAGCCTAGCAATTCTGAACTGATGAAACTGATATTGTCTATGCAAAAGGCAAATGAGGAAACAAGGAGGGCTCAAGAGAAGCACATCCAACTTCTCGAGGCTCAAGTTGCTCAGTTGGCAGAATCTAATGCACAGAGGCAGCAGGGAGAATTTCCAGGGCAACCAGTTCAGAGAGAACATGTGAATGCCATCACTCTTCGTAGTGGCATTGCATATGATGCCCCTCCAGTGCCCATTGATGAGGTTACCCCGACTGCAGGGAAGAAGAGGGTGGTAGAGGAAGGAAAAAGAAAGAATTCGACGTCTGAAGTCGATTTGTCTGCAGAAGCTGAACAGACAGGGAAGAAAAAGGAGAAGGTTTCTGAAACGCCTTTTACACCAAGGCTACCTTTTCCTCACAGGATGCAACAGTCCAAGGTCGATCAGCAGTTTGGTAAGTTCTTGTCTATGGTCAAGAACCTTGAGGTAACGATTCCATTCAAAGACTTAATTACCCAAGTGCCTGTTTATGCCAAATTTCTGAAAGACATGATTACTAAGAAAAGAGATTTTGGTGGGGTAGAACGTGTCGCTCTTACTGAAGAGTGTAGTGCTTTTATCCAAAATAAAACCCCACCAAAGTTAAAAGATCCTGGTAGTTTTTCTATACCCTGCCATCTTGGACCTATTTTTATTGATAAGGCTTTGTGTGATTTAGGTGCTTCTGTTTCTGTTATGCCATTGTCTGTTTATAAGAAACTGAACATGGGAGCCCTTAAATGCACACAAATCACTTTACAGATGGCGGATCGTTCTATAAAATACCCTCTAGGTGTTTTAGAGGATGTTCCTGTTAGGGTCGGGAAATTCTATATCCCTGTTGATTTTGTGGTGTTAGATATGGATGAGGATGCCCAGATTCCTATTATCTTGGGTAGGCCGTTTTTGTGTACTGCTGGTGCTGTCATTGATGTCAAGTCTGGGTCTTTAACTCTGAGTGTTGGTGATGATAAAGTGATTTTTAAACTAACCAATGCTGTTAAGGCACCTATGCTTGAACAATCTTTTTGCAAGGATAAGGTTTTAGATGAAGTAGGGGTGGAGAAGGCTCCAATTCCACCTAAGGTTGCCTCACCGTCTGGAGGCTTAGTCAAGAACATTTGGAGAAGAAAGATTTTTGATGAGGGTGGCACTCACTGCCACGCCCCTCCTATTTGAGAGAGGGCGGATCATGGTCGTGCGGGACCTTTATAAACCAGCGCTGTGCGAGAGGTAACTCGTATTTCTTTTCTTTCCCTTTTTCTTTTCTTTTTATTTTTCTTCCTTTTGTGAGCGAGAGTGAGGGTACTAACATTGTTTTTCCTCTTAGCATAGTCCTTATCACCTTTTGGCATTGAGGACACTGCCAAGTTCAGCTTGGGGGAGGAGTTCTGTTTGTATTCCCTATCTCTTTTACTGCTTTCTAGACTAGTTTTACTGCTTTCGGAAAATACTGAAAAAATGAAAAAATATGGTTCCCATGACTGGTTTAGTTGCCTCCCTGTACCCCTTGTTGTGCTCTATTTGAAATTGATTTGACTTTGTTTTCGGGATAGCTGGGCATTTGTGATCTTGAGGCTATGATTTGATGTTTGATTGCTATGATTTCGAGCATTTCTGGATTATATTAGACCACTTTGTGCTGCATACCTGAATTGGTTAGACTGTGAGGCCTCTTTGTAGCCTATTGGATTCATATTATTATCCAGTCTATTCTTGTGTGTTAGTTCCTCTTTAGTGGATTGATCTTGACTTTGACTTCGTACTTGTCTGATTTTAGATGACTTGTAGCATGTGCTGCGATAGAGGCGTTCTTTTGTCTTATTCTTGAGCTTCAGAGTGAGTTTTTGATATACTTTTATCCTCCTTAGCCCCGCTGAGCCTAATGACTTGTTTCGTGTTACTTAAACCCCTATTACGAGCCAAAAGCCTTCACTTGATATTATTCCAAGCCTAGCTTGGGGGAGCTTTTGTATGGGTTGAGTTTGAGATTGGTTTGTTGGTTTAGTTTGGTTTTTGAGGAATTTAAAAGTGTATTTGCTGTGGTTTGAGAGTGAGAAAGAGAAAAGAAAAAGCAAGTTTAGAGTTGCGTGAATGAAGTTCAGAAAAATGAAATGAAAAATTCAAAAGAATTCTAGTTATTTCATTCACGTACGTTCATAAAAGAATATTCGCTCCATTGCTAGAAAATTGGGTTTGTTATGAGCTTTTCATTGATTTATGAGAGTTGGGTTACTTTACATGGTTTTATGGTGATTGTTGGGAGTTGTGTAGGCCATCTTAGGCCTTGTTTGAATGATTTATGCTCCCCCTTTCTTGGTTTTTCCACCACATTACCCAAAAGTATCCCCCTACCTCTCGCCTAAGCCCCATTAAAACCCTATAAAGTCCTCTTGAGCTTATGTCTGCATTGTTCATTTGATTGATTTCGAGTCAGTTTGTCAAAGTTAAAGAGTATTTCTGCCAATTGAGTCGACTTGACTAGGATGAGCGTCATTGAACCTTCTTAAACACATGAGAGTGTGAGTGGGAAGGGTACTTATGGTCGGGTTGGTGAGTGTTCGGGCACATTCTTTGCCTGCCACAAAATTGAGAAGAGTGACACCCTTGTGAGTGCCTTTTCAGGACTTGTATGCTTTGTGGATGCTTGAGTTTGATAAATTGCTCGAATGATTGGTGGTTGGATGGATTTGATGAGCCAAACTTGAATTATGCCTGCTTGAACGATTCTTAGTCTTGAAAATGTTTTGAGATTTGATTTGTTTTTATCTATGGGGTGAGGCAATCTGTTCCATGTTCATGTTCTGTTTGCTTGAGGACAAGCAAAGGTTTAGCTTGGGGGAGTTTGATATCACGTATTTATATAGAGTTTTCTCCCTTATTTACAAGCTAATTTGTGCGTCATTGGAGCTCTTGGGAGTTATTTTGTGCTAACTATCGTATATAGTTGTGGTTTTGTGTTTTAGTGTTGAATTGCAGGTTTTAGGGAGTTTTCTCCTTATTCCCGAGCCATTTGGAAGCAACCACGGCTTTACGAGATGTTACGAGGCACGTAGGATGGCTTACGAGCTTTATGGGTAGTTTAGGAGGTCCCAAGACCCCTAAACGTGAAGTTTAGAGAGCCAAAGAGTCAAAAAGAAGATTTCCGTACTCTGATCGGGCAAAAATGGCCCGATTGGGCGAAGGAATTATGATCGGGTATAGAAGTTGCGGACCCGATCGGGCAAGCGTTGCCCGACCCGATCGGGCGAGGAAGCATGTCCCCAGACCCGATCGGGCACCCACCGCCCGACCCGATCGGGTCCTATACATATATGTTGCTGCTGCTTCGCTAGTACGCTGAAGAGAAAAGAGTTGGGCTTGGTTTGAGGCCCACCCGATCGGGCACCATGCACCCGACGCCATCGGGTGGACAGCCCAAAAGCTCATTGCTACTCGCTACTGCTATTAATAACAAGCTGGGCCAGCAAGCAATTTGATGCTGCGCTACAAGACAAAGCTGGGCCAATGATTGATGATGTTGACGTTGCAGGGTAACAAGGGGACAAGAGGGCCCACTAATCATTGTTGCTGCTCCACTGTGCGCCAAGAAGATGCAAGGCTGGGCAAATTCTGCGGACCCGATCTGTGACCCGATCGGGCACTGGATCGGGTGAATCCCATTTTCTCACCTTTACCTGCTGCTGCTACGCTGAGTCAAAAAGGAAGTTTTGGAATTTTTTGAGTGTGGACCCGATCGGGTGGACCTATGCCCGATCGGGTCCCGTGCCCGCATACGCGATTTTTTCACTTTTATTTCCGCATTTAGTTAGACTTTGGGGGGATTATAAATACCTTTTTCCTCATTATTGAGGGACATCATCTTTCATTCATCTTTTATTCATCTTTCATTAGGTTTTAGACTAGTTTTATTCTTCATTGTTCTTAGTTTAATTCAAACACTTTAGATTAATTTAGAGGTGATCAAACCTATTTCGATTTCAATAAAAGTTCCTGCTTTCCGTCAATTGGTACTCTTCTCTACTCTTTATCTCTTTAATTACTTTGATTGCTTAGTTTATTTATTCAATTATTCATGATGCAATTGTTAGGGTTTCATATTAGTCTTATTGTTGTCAATTCAATTATGAGTGAGTAGTTCTCTTTCTAGGGTGTTAGATAGGAAAGCCATGTTTATACCATGATTGTGATTTAGATTTCTATCAATTTCTAGGGCTTGATTAGGGTGATTGTGATGTGGTTTGTTCTTATTGAGTAATTAATGTCAGTGTACAATTTCATTGATTGCTTGTGGTTAATAGTTGTTTGCACAGATCCGTCTTACGACTAGAGGCCTAGGACACATCAGTAGTTCTGATTACGTTAGTGAACATGCGGCGTATGTTGAACTATGAGAGTTGAGTCTTAACCATAGCTCAACATAGGCTCTAATTCCCCGACTCTTGACTTAGGTTTTAATAGTAGTTGACCCTATTTGATTGGTATAAGCATGGTGGACCGACCTAATACCCTAGACGTTTATTCCATAGTTTAATCCTCGATTTATTCAGTCTTCCGTAGTATATTCTTTAGTTTAATTAATTCCTTCCTGATTTCGGCTGGAGTAGCTGAATTGGTTGAATATTGATTTAGAAACTCTGTCTCCCTGTGGATTCGACCCTGCTTCCACTGACTACCTAGTTAGAGGTCCGTAGGTTTATTTTTGATTAGGTGACACGACTAAAACCTATCACTTGTCCTCAAGCAAACAGAACATGAACATGGAATAGATTGCCTCACCCCATAGATAAAAATAAATCAAAGCTCAAAACATTTTCAAGATTAAGAATCGTTCAAGGAGGCAAAATTCAAGTTTGGCTAATCAAATCCATCCAATCACCAATCCTCCAAGCAAATTATCAAATTCAAGCATCCACAAGGCATACAAGTCCTGAAAAGACTTCTCACAAGGGTGTCACTCCTCTCTATTTTGTGGCAGGCAAAGAATATGCCCGAACACTCACCAACCCGACCATAAATACCCTTCCCACTCACACTCTCATGTGTTTAAGAAGGTTCAATGACGCTCATCCTAGTCAAGTCGACTCAATTAGCAGAAATACTCTTTAACTTTGACAAACTGACTCGAAATCAATCAAATGAACAATGTAGACACAAGCTCAAGAGGACTTTATAGGGTTGTAATGGGGCTTAGGTAAGAGGTAGGGGATACTTTTGGGTAATGTGGTGGAAAAACCAAGAAAGGGGGAGCATAAATCATTTAAACAAGGCCTAAGATGGCCTTCACAACTCCCAACAACACCATAAAACCACGCAAAGTAACCCAACTCTCATAAATCAATGAAAAACTCATAACAAACCCAATTTTTAAGCAATGAAGCGAATATTTCTTTAAGAACGTACGTGAATGAAAGAACTTCGAATTCTTTTTCATTTTATTTCATTTTTCTGAACTTCATTCACGCAACTCTAAACTTACTTTTTCTTTTCTTTTTCTCACTCTCAAACCACAGCAAATACACTTTTAAATTCCTCAACAACCATACTAATCATGAAACCAATCTCAAACTCAACCCATACAAAAACTCCCCCAAGCTAGGCTTGGAAATAATATGAAATGAAGGCCATGGGCTCATAATAGGGTCTAAGTAACAAGAAACAAGTCATTAGGCTCAGCGGGGCTAAGGAGGATAAAAGTATATCAAAAATTCACTCTGAAGCTCAAGAATAAGACAAAAGAACGTCTCTATCACACCAAATGCTACAAGTCATCAAAAATCAGAAAAGTACGAAGTCAAAGTCAAGATCAATCCACTAAAAAGGAACTAACACACAAAAAATAGACTGGATAATCATATGAATCCAATAGGCTACAAAGAGGCCTCACAGTCTAACCAATTCAGGTATGCAGCACAGAGTGGTCTAATATAATCCAAAAATACTCGAAATCATAGCAATCAAACATCAAATCATAGCCTCAAGATCACAGATGCCCAGCTATCCAGAAAACAAAGCCAAATCATTTTCAAATAGATCACAACAAGGGGCACAGGGAGGCAACTAAACCAGTCATGGGAATAATATTTTTTTTGATTTTTTCAGAATTTTTCGAAAGCAGTAAATCTATCCTAGAAAGCAGTAAAAGAGATAGTGAGTACAAACATTACTCCTCCCCCAAGCTGAACTTGGCAGTGTCCTCAATGCCAAAAGGTGATAAGGATTATGCTAAGAGGAAAAACAATGTTAGTGCCCTCACTCTCGCTCACAAAAAGAAGAAAAATAAAAAGAAAAGAAAAGGGAAAGAAAAATACGAGTTGCCTCTCGCACAGCGCTGGTTTATAAAGGTCCCGCACGACCATAATCCGCCCTCTCTCATATAGGAGGGGCGTGGCATTGAGTGCCACTCTCATCAAATATCTTTCTCCTCCAAATGTTCTTGACAATGCCTTCAGACGGTGAGGCAACCTTAGGTGGAATTGGAACCTTCTCCACACCTACTTAATCCAGAACCTCATCCCTGCAACAAGATTGTTCAAGCATAGGTGCCTTAACAGCATTGGTTAGTTTAAAAATCACTTTATCATCACCAACACTCCGAGTTAAAGACTCAGACTTGACATCAATCACAGCACCATCAGTACACAAAAACGGCCTACCCAAGATAATAGGAATCTGGGCATCCTCATCCATATCTAACACCACAAAGTCAACAGGGATATAGAATTTCCCAACCCTAACAGGAACGTCCTCTAAAACACCTAGAGGGTATTTTATAGAATGATCCGCCATCTGCAAAGTGATTTGTGTGCATTTAAGTGCTCCCATATTCAGTTTCTCAAAAACAGATAATGGCATAACAGAAACAAAAGCACCTAAATCACATAAAGCCTTGTCAATAAAAATAGGTCCAAGATGGCAGGGTATAGAGAAACTACCAGGATCCTTTAACTTTGGTGGGGCTTTATTCTGAATAAAAGCACTACACTCTTCAGTAAGAGCGACACGATCTACCCCACCAAAGTCTCTTTTCTTAGTGATCATGTCTTTCAGAAATTCGGCATAAACAGGCACTTGGGTAATTAAATCTGTAAATGGAATCGTTACCTCAAGGTTCTTGACCATAGCCAAGAACTTACCAAACTGTTGATCGACCTTGGACTGTTGCATCCTGTGAGGAAAAGGTAGACTTGGTGTAAAAGGCGTTTCAGAAACCTTCTCCTTTTTCTTCGCTGTCTGTTCAGCTTCTGCAGACAAATCGACTTCAGACGTCGAATTCTTCCTTTTTCCTTCCTTTACTACCCACTTCTTCCCTGCAGTTGGGATAACCTCATCAACAGGCACTAAAGGGGCATCATATGCAATACCACTACGAAGAGTGATGGCATTCACATGTTCTCTCTGAACGGGTTGCCCTGGCAATTCCCCCTGCCGCCTCTGAGCATTAGAGCTTGCTAATTGTGCAACTTGAGCCTCGAGAAGTTTGATGCTTTTCTCTTGGGCTCTTTGTGCTTCCTCGTTAGATCTTTACATGGCTAGCATCTGTCGCTCTTGGGCTCTTTGTGCCTCCTCATTTTCCTTTTGCATGCTTAACATCAGTTTCATCACTTTAGATATGGGAGGCTCTTGTGGGTTGTTGTTTTGTGGAGGTGGGGTGGGAAAATTTTGTGGGGTTTGGAAATTATTGTGGTTGTGGAAGTTTTGTGATGGGGGCTTTGAAAATTTTGGGGGGCTTGGTAGTAAGAGGGCTTGGGATGGTTTTGTGGAGGTGGAGGGTGGTGGTTTTGTGGGTTTTGGTAGCTATGTGGAGGTTGGAAATTTTGTGGTCTCTACTGGAAGGCATTTGCTTGCTCCATCTGAAGTTGACTAAACTGACAGTCATGCCCAAAGTTACCCTGAACACCACATACCTCGCAGTAAGATGAGGTAATGGGTGCTACTGCAGACATAGCATTGATACTCAAAGGAGGTGCTGCTGAGGAAGAGGAGTTGAAGGTGTTAATCTGTTGACTCAGCTTCGCCATCTGCGAAGTCAATAATGCAATGGCATCTACCTCCAGTACCTTCCTCGTGAGGCTTCGGGAAGTGGAATGATCATTGGCTGCGAGGTTTGATAGAAACTCGTAGCCTACATCCACTTCCTTATCCAGAAAAACTCCTCCTGCGACGAATCAACAATACTCTTCGTCTGAGGCTGCAGACCATTGTAGAATGTCTGCGTCAAGAACCATTTGTCCATGTTGTGGTGTGGACACTCTCTCTGTAAATCCCTAAACCTAGCCCACGCTTCCCGTAATGTTTCATCAGGCTCTTGGGAAAACATGGCTAGTTTATTTCTGCGCAATGTAGCAGAAATCGTTAGTAGGTGGGTAATACTCTCTCAGAAATGCAGCAGAAATCTCACTCCATTCAGTTTCCTTCACATCGTTCAACCACTTCTGGGCTCTATCTCTCAATGAAAACTCGAACAACATGACTTTGTGTTGATCTGGAGTGACACCACCATGTTTAACGGTTCGACAAAGTTGTTGAAACCGTTGCAGATGATTTGCCGGATCTTCAGTAGGATGCCCACTTAACTGATTTTGCTGGACCATGCTGATAAGTCCAGGCTTGATTTCGAAATTTGCTGCGGCAATGGTGGGCATAGTAGGTCCAGTGGAGAGACCATCTGGGTTGGGCACCCCATATGACTTCAGTGACTTTGACATGACTGAACTCAAGGTGTCTGTTCCAGAGGTGTTCAGCTGAACAGACTGCTTTTCTTTTTGATTTTTCTTTCGGATCCGCCTGATTGTCCTAGTAAGATCGGGGTTCGCTGGAATGGGGGAACCGTTTCTTTGAGACCTGGGCATACAAAAGAAACAAAAAGCAGCAGTAAAACGTACCTCAATTGGAACAATGAAGTTCCAACGAGGTACAGAGAAGTAGACCAAATAATCAAATAAAAACTTAGAAAACTAGCCGTCTCCCCGGCAACGGCGCCAAAATTTGATAGGTTTTAGTCGTGTCACCTAATCAAAAATAAACCTAAGTCCTCTAACAATGGTAGTCAAGGGAAGTAGGGTCGAATCCACAGAGAGAAGGAGTTCTAAGTTAATATTTAGCCAAACAGCTACTTTAGACAAAAATCAAAGAGAATTCAGCTGAACTAATAATTAACTACTAGAAAGCAATATAAAGATCGGAATTTAACTATGAATTAAAGGTCTAGGGAATTAGTTCGGTCCACCATGCTTATACCAATCAAAGGATCAAACAACTATCAGAACCTAGGTCGAGAATCAATAGATTAGAACACGTGTCAAGCTATGGTTAAGTCTCAACGTCCATAATTCAACATATGCAGCATGTTCACAAACATAATCAGAATTACTGGTGTGTACTAGGCCTCTAAAAGTAACATGGATCTGTGCAAACGATTATTAACCTCAAGTAATCAAAGAAACTGCGCAATAACGTTAATTACTCAATAAGAACAAATCACACCATAACCTATCTCATCAAACCCTAGAAACTAATAGCAATTCAAATAATCATGGTATAAACATGGCTTCCCTCTCTAAATCCCAAGAAATTGAACTACTCACTCATAATTGAGTCAACAATAAACAATCTAATATGAAACCCTAATAATTGCATCATGAATGAATAAATAATTAAGCTAAGCAATTAGGAATGATAAAAAAGATTAGAGTAGAGAAGAATACCAATTGACGGAAAGCAAGAACTTTTATTGAAATCGAATCCAAGGTTCAATCACCTTTAATCTAATCTAATCTAAAGTATTTGAATTAAACTAAGAACAATGAGAAATAACTAGAATCTCAAGCAGTAAAAAGATGAATAAAAGATGTCTCTAAATAATGAGGAAAAAGTTATTTATAATACCCCCTCAAGTCTAATTAAAAAATGGGAAACAAAAGTCGAAATCCGCGTGAATAGTGCCAGACCTGATCGGGCCCGAGCACAATACCCGATCGGATCAAATACCAATGAGGCCCCTTGTGTTTCTCGTGGTCAGCGCAGCAGTGCAGCAGGCTGGGGGTGAAATTGCGGCCCACCCGATCGGGCCTGGTGCATTTTTGGGCCAATACATCCTTCACGCAAGCAGCAACAAATAATAGATACGAGCACCCAGCCCGATCGGGTCGGGCAGAGGATGCCCGATCGGGTCTGGTGCATGCCTTCTCGCCCGATCTGATCGGGCACAGCTTGCCCGATCGGGTCCGCGACTTCTGTACCCGATCATAAATACTTCGCCCGATCGGGCCATTTTTGCCCGATCAGAGTACGGAAACCTCCTTTTTGACTCTTTGGCTCCCTAATCTTCACGTTTAGGGGTCTTGGGACCTCCTGAACTATCCATAAAGCTCGTGAGCCATTCTACATGCCCCGTAACATCTCGTAAAGCCGTGGTTGCTTCTAAATGGCTCGGAAATAGGGAGAGAACTCCCTAAACCTGCAATTCAACACTAAAACACAAAACCACAACTATATACGATAGTTAGCACAAAATCGCTCCCAAGAGCTCCAATGACGCACAAATTAGCTTGTAAATAAGGGAGAAAAGACTATATAAATACGTGATATCAAACCTACAACCAAAATTTCCTCTCAATCTGAAAACTTTGTTTTGAAACATTTTTTTCCATCAACGTGAACTGAGTGCCAATAAGGAGCCTATGTGACTCAAACCACCTCATACGACATTGTAGTTGCCCAAATTTGGTATTCCCTATTTTTTTGGTCATTGAAACCTACCACCAAAATTTCGTCTCTATGTGAAAACTTTGTTTTGAAACCCTTTTTTTCTATCAACCTGAACCGAGTGCCAATAAGGAGCCTATGTGATTAAAATCCAACTCATACGGCATTGTTTTTGTCCAAAATTGGGTATTACTTATTTTTTTGGTCATTGAAACCTACCACCAAAATTTCGTCTCAATCTGAAAACTTTGTTTTGAAACCCTTTTTCCCATGAACGTGAACTGAGTGCCAATAAGGAGCTTATGTGACTAAAAACCACCTCATACGCGTCGTTTTTGCTCCAAATTTGGTATTCATTATTTTTTGGTCATTGAAACCTACCACCAATATTTCAGCTCAATCTGAAAACTTTGTTTTGAAACCCTTTTTTTCCATCAACGGGAACCCAGTGCCAATAAGGAGCGTATGCGACAAAAAACCTCCTCATACGGTGTCGTTTTTACCCCAAATCTGGTATTCCCTATTTTTTGGTTATTGAAACCTACCACCAAAATTTCATCTCAATCTGAAAACTTTGTTTTAATACCCTTTTCGTACATCAACGTGAACCGAGTGCCAATAAGGAGCCTATGTAACTAAAACGCACCTCATACGGTTTCGTTTTGCCCCAAATTTCGTATTCCCTATTTTCTTGGTCATTGAAACCTACCACCAAAATTTCGTCTCAATCTAAAAACTTTATTTTGAAACCCTTTTTTTTTAGATAAGTTGAAACCCTTTTTTTCCATCAACGTGAACCGAGTGCCAATAAGGAGCCTATGCAACAAAAAACCACCTCATACGGTGTCGTTTTTACCCTAAATTTGATATTCCCAATTTTTTTGGTCATTGAAACCTACTACCAAAATTCCGTCTCAATCTGAAAACTTTGTTTCGAAACCCTTTTTTTCAATCAACGTGAACTGAGTGCTAATAAGGAGCCTCTGTGACTAGAAACCAACTCATACGGCGTCGATTTGCCTCAAATTTGGTATTCCCTTTTTTTTGGTCATTGAAACCTACAACCAAAATTTCGTCTCAATCTGAAAACTTCGTTTTAGAAACCATTTTTTTCCATCAATGTAAATCGAGTGCCAATAAGGAGCCTATGTGATTAAAAACCACCTCATTATGGTGTTGTTTTTGCCCCAAATTTGGTATTCCCTTTTTTTTGGTCATTGAAACGTACCACCAAAATTTCTGTTTCAATCTGAAAAACTTTATTTTGAAACCCTTTTTTTTCAATCAACATGAACTGAGTGCCAATAAGGAGCTTCTGTGACTAAAAACCACCTCATACGCGAGTCATTTTTTCCCCAAATTTGGTATTCCCTATTTTTTTTGTTATTGAAACCTACCCCCAAAATTTCGTCCCAATCTGAAAACTTTGTTTGAAACCCTTTTTTTCCATCAACGTGAACTGAGTGCCAATAAGGAGCCTATGTGGCTAAAAACGACCTCATACGACGTTGTTTTTGCCCAAATTTTGGTATTCCCTATTTTTTTGCTCATTGAAACCTACCACCAAAATTTCGTCTCAATCTGAATACTTTATTTTGAAACCCTTTTTTTCCATCAACGTGAACCGAGTGCCAATAAGGAGCCTATGTGACTAGAAACCACCTCATACTGCGTCGTTTTGGCCCCAAAATTGGTATTCCCTTTTTTTTGGTCATTGAAACCTACCACCAAAATTTTGTCTCAATCTGAAAACTTTGTTTTGAAACCCCTTTTTTTCCATCAACGTGAACCGAGTGCCAATAAGGAGCCTATGTGAGTAAAAACCACCTCATACGACGTGGTTTTTGCCCCAAATTTGGTATTCCTTATTTTTTGGGTCATTGAAACCTACCACCAAAATTTCGTCTCAATATGAAAACTTTATTTTCAAACCCTTTTTTTTGGTAATTTAAGAAGTGTCATATCATCAAAAACTCTTTACAACCTATCTCCTCTTGGAAGGGACAAAAAAACCCCAACTCAAGGTATCAAAACAAGTATAGACTAAGTACAAGTCATATGTAACCAAAACCTATCTTTTTCTTTCATCTTACAAGTATAGAGTATCTGTGATCTTTGGGCCACAAAAAACTTGATTCTTTGGACTGTATAGCTGACTGAGGGTGTTTTGGCTAGCCAGAGGGTCTGGTTCCTAGCCCTCCACACCTGATACAGTACACTAGCTGCAGCAGCTTTGCACACCTGCTGCTGTATAGGTGTTATCTCCCTCCTTCTTCTGAACCATGCTAGCAGTTGTCCCATACTGGTGTGAGACATCTGTATTCCTAGCCAACAGTTTATTTCTTGCCAAATCTTCTTTGAGTAGGGACACTCAAAGAAAGTATGTTGATGTGTTTCTGGAGCTAGCTCACAAATGCAGCATGCCTGTGATTCACACAAGATGAATCTAACTAGCCTTACTCTGACAGGCAGCCTTTGTTGCATAGCTACCCACCACAAAAAACTGTGTTTGGGGATGTTGAGAGTACTCCAAACAGCTTTATGCCAGTGCACCTTCTCCCCACAGCTCACAACACCATGGTAAATTTTGGCTATTGAGTAGCAGCCAATGGGCCACCATGGTTGTTGCAGCCAGCTCTTCAGATCATTTTTCATCTTACATACCTGCTTCCATATCCAGCTACCAGTAGTGGGAGGCAAGTACCCCCACCAGTCTCTACCTTTCAAATATACACTATGGACCCATTTGACCCATAAAGTGTCTTTTTCTGCAATTTGCCATGCAATCTTCCCCACTGCAATGAGGTTCCAGAGGCCTAGGTCTCTCACACCCAGACCACCATATTTCTTGGGTTTGCATACTAAACCCCATTTCACATAGCCAGCCTTAGTGCCATCAGTAGAACCTTCCCATAAAAATCTTCTGCATAACTGATTGATCCTCTTGATAACTGTCTTTGGGAAGATGATAATCTGCATCCAATAAGTGCATATGCTCATAAGGACAGAGTTTACAAGTTGCAATCTTCCAGAAAAGGAGAGGTGTCTTGATTGCCATGCTGTAATTCTATTCATGACTTTTTGTATTAACTGGTCATAATCCTTAATACTTGATAAGGATTTAGTCGTATTACCTATTCAAAGATAAACCTACAGTCCTCTAACTATGGTAGTCAATGGAAGCAGGGTCGAATCCACAGTGAGACAGAAGTTCTAAATTAATATTCAATCAATTCAGCTACTTCAGATGAAATCAGAGAAGAATTAACTGAACTAAAGATTAAGCTAAGGAAGACAGATTAAATTGAGGAATTGACTATGGACTAAAAACCTAGGGTATTAGGTCGGTCCACCATGCTTATACCAATCAAATAGGGTCAACTACTATCAAAACCTAAGTCAAGAGTCGGGGGATTAGAGCATGTGTTGAGCTATGGTTAAGACTCAACGCTCATAGTTCAACATACGCCGCATGTTCACTAACGTAATCAGAACTACTGACGTGTCCTAGGCCTCAAGTCGTAAGACGGATCTGTGCAAACAACTATTAACCACAAGCAATCAATGAAATTGTACATTGACATTAATTACTCAATAAGAACAAACCACATCACAATCACCCTAATCAAGCCCTAGAAATTGATAGAAATCTAAATCACAATCATGGTATAAACATGGCTTTCCTATCTAACACCCTAGAAAGAGAACTACTCACTCATAATTGAATTAACAACAACAAAACTAATATGAAACCCTAACAATTGCATCGTGAATAATTAAATAACTAAGCTAAGCAATTGAGAATAATAAAAGAGATTAGGGTAAGAAAGAATACCAATTGACAGAAAGCATGAACTTTTATTGAAATCGAATAGGTTCAATCACCTTTAATCTAATCTAAAGTGTTTAACTTAAACTAAGAACAATGAGAAATAAACTAGAGTCTAAAGCAGTAAAAAGATGTCTCTAAAATAAAGAGGAAAAGGTATTTATAATACCCCCTCAAATTTAATTGAAAACGGAATTAAAAGATGAAAAACGCGTCACATTGCACGGGACCCGATCGGGCAAAGGGCCACCCGATCGGGCCCATAGTAAAATTGCCGCCCAAACATCACTTTGTTTCCACGCACAGCACAGCGCCACAATTGAGGAAATGGGCCTTCACCCGATCACATGCCCGATCACATGCCCGATCGGGTGCGACATCGGGTCCACAAAGTCTGGCCTTCTTGCGTGAGAAGCAGCATCCATGTGATTGGGCCTCACAATATTTGTCTCCTCATCATGCAGCAACAAAGGTGATTATCAAAATTGGTGGGCCCACCAACTTTGTCTTGTAGCGCATGGTAAGCAGCATTTGTGTTGTGCTGGCCAATGATTATCAAAACCCATGATGCGTATCACCATTCTTCGCCTTATACCTGCCCGATCGGGTTGGGCCTCATTGCCCGATCTGGTGGGCTTGCATTTTAGCCCAGCACCAAATTCCTAGTTGTGACGCAGCCAGCAACATTGTTAGGCTCAATTTTGAGTCCGCCCGATCACCCACTCGATTGGGCCATGTTTGCCCGATCGGGTTGGGCTTAACTTGCCTCACTTCATTTTCTTCGTTTTTCCACCCGATCGGATCGGGTGATATCCTCCCGATCGGGTACGAAACTTCTCCGCCCGATCAATAAATCTTCGCCTGATCGGGCCATATCTTGCCCGATCTGAGTACGGAAAACTCCTTTTTAACTCTTTGGCTCTCAATTCTTCACGTTTAGAGGTCTTGGGACCTCCTAAACTACCCATAAAGCTCGTGAGCCATCCTACGTGCCTCGTAACATCTCGTATAGCCGTGGTTGCTTCCATATAGCTCGGAAATAAGGAGAAAACTCCCTAAAACCTGCAATTCAACACTAAAACACAAAACCACAACTATAGGAACCCCCAAATCTCTGAAAGGTAGTTCCCCCCAGCTTGAAACCTGACTTTTGTAGAAGCTTCCCCACATCTGCAGCAACCATATTCACATGATAAATTTCAGATTTTCCCTTGTTGGCCTTCAAACCTGAGACATCTTAAAAGTTCTTAAGACCTTGAAGGAGTAGCCTGGCACTCTGAGTGCTTAAGACATCTTCAAAACCTTTTTTCCATCAACGTAAACTGAGTGCCAATAAGGAGCTTATGTGACTAAAAACACCTCATACGGCATTGTTTCTGCCCCAAATTTGGTATCCCTATTTTCTTGGTCATTGAAACCTACCACTAAAATTTCGTCTCAATCTGAAAACTTTGTTTTGAAACCCTTTTTTTCCATCAACTTGAACTGGGTGTTAATAAGGAGCCTATGTGACTAAAAACCACCTCATACGACGTCGTTTTTGCCCCAAATTTGGTATTCTCTAGTTTTTTGGTCATTGAAACCTACCACCAAAATTTCGTCTCCATCTGAAAACTTTGTTTTGAAACCCTTTTTTTCCATCAACGTGAAATTTAGTCCACGTTAATAATAAAATCAACTTCTTAATAATAATAATAAAATAATAGTGTAATAGCTCGGATACAAAAATTGGAGCAGTTGATTTTATTGACGTATAGTGTAATAGCTCGGATACAAAAATTGGAGCAGTCTGAAAGCTTTGTAATAGTGTAATAGCTCGGATACAAAAATTGGAGCAGGAATTCTTATTGCAATTATCTTTATATGTATTGAGGCGAGGACGGTCGACTTTGTAATAGTGTAATATTTAGTTATGTTGTAAATCCGGGCTGTTACAAATGGTATCCGAGCAACCCTGCGACCGTGTGCTGAGTTAGCCATATAGCGGGGGTAAAAGATCTTTGGGAATGTTTGTATGTTAATTGGGTAAGTAGAGTTAATGTTCTGAGAAATAGAAGTGAAGAACAAGAGTTTAGTGATCTGTAGCTTTGGGAATGAGATTAGTAGGTTGTGTTGTGAATTGAGGTTGATCTAAGAGCTTAAGTTTTGAAGTTTCGAGGACGAAACTTATTTTAAGGGGGGTAGAATGTAACAGCCGGAATTTTAAGCAGCTTGGGTTTAAAGTAATTATATTAAGTTATTTAAATAGGATTCTAAAGTATTTCAGGTGAAGATAGTTACTTGGAGATGTCAGTTATATTAAGTTCCAATTGGTTTTAGTGCTTAAAGTAGATTAGAATACCCTCCAACACCATATGAGGACAAAAGTGGGTAAGATCTATTATTCTTATTGGTTAGGAAGGTTTTAGAAACCAATAAAGAAGTTAGAAGATCCTTAAGAACCTTATTCATTAAGATTGTGAAAATCGTATAGTGATCGTTTTATCGGGTAGCAACGAACTTCCAGTTAAAGAGCCTTTCGGGGTTGAATCCGAGCTTAGAACCTAACCAAACTTGATATATGACATGCTTGGGATGTCTTAAGGTTATAATGGTCATTTATTCCCAAGAATTACGTGGCTAAATAGGGTAAGTTCCTTAGTAAGTAAAAACTGGCCAGCTGAAAGTACAGCTCAGACCTTTGCTCAAAGAAGGCTGCTTAGCAGCTACTTGGGTGTCAATCTCTTAAAACCCTTTGGGTGCATGAAAGCCAACACCTCAAGCTACCACCACAAGCAAGAACCTCCCAGAAATACCCAGAAACCGACCTTGCCCAGAACCCCTTTCCCTCCCCCTTGGGTACCGCCAGAACAGGCTATATAAACCTGTTCTGGGTTTTTGCCTCTTTTCTCTTCTTTCTTCCTCTTGGACGCCTACTTTTCTTTACATATAACACTTCTGGACATCCATACCAAGTATTTCAAGCTTTGATTTCAATCATAAGACCTTAAAATCATATAGAAAACCTTGCTTAAAGATCATATAAGTTGCTGTAAGTTCAACAGATTACACCTCTTGTGTTTAAGCTTAGTTTTTCATATCTAAAAGCTTGTTTGGACTAATTCTTAGCATTATACTGATTCAGGGGAAGCTGTAGGAGTAGTGAAACAATTGGATTAAGAAGTTTCATTGAATAAAGCCTCTTGAGTGAAGGTACACACCTAGTTTGGTTTTAACCTAGGAAATTCCATACTTAAAGTTAGGTGATTGTTTCTTTCTAGTGTGAAGCATGTTTATGAAATGAATTTACTTATGATGTGTATCTTATTATGTGTATATTGAGTATATAACATGGACATAACATGTTAAGGTTCATTAGAGTTGTTCTAGGTGATCTAAACAACGCTTATTTACCGAGTTATCATGATTATGCATCTAATTGGGATATGTTGAGTACATGGACTTGTGTAGTGATCGATAATAGGTATACTCCTGATGGAATTATATGTTTAAGTGTTAACCAAGTCTCTAAGGCATAACTGATTAAGTTCAATCAAAGTTACTACTTTAAAGACTAGTTTCAAGTATAAAAACTCTATGTTTCTTAACTACTATAGCGAGAGTAATTGAAGGGAGTTGATAAGGAATCTGTGAGTTAAGAATGAATTGATGAGGATTATGAGTATTAAGTATTAAAGTATATTATTAAATATCTTGAATTACAAATATGAAAGTAAGGCATGAACATGCACCCGGGTTAGGGCGGGTAGTCCCTAGCTGTTACCCAATCAGGAGGGGCGAAATCCTGACGTTGAAGGACATGTCCAGGTTAAGTCTTGCAAGCAGAACATAAAAGGTGGGGTGACGACCCTCAAAAGTTTGGAGACAGCCGGTACGCAGTACCCCTCTCCATTCGCGTTCATGCCAAACGATTCGATTTTATGAAATTATAATAATTGAGTTTAATGAGACTACTTGCTATTATAACTACGTGTTATTTGTTAGCTTTCAAAATACACCTAAACTTGTATTTTCTATTATACAGTGTGTACTCAGCCTTTGCTGATTATTTTGTCATTTCTGTGGCCTGTCACTTGGTGGGTGGCAGAGTCTAACCTTGATGCAGGATTATGTTAGAAGCCGGAATCGAGTTGAGAGCAAAGTTATGATTCAGATCTATATTGTGGGTTAAAGTCCTAAGATTTAAGTTTGAATACGAGGAGTCTGTTACAATGAGTTATGTTCTAATTTAATTCCTTTATTTTGGGATTGAGATCGAATGACTCTGTAATTAAAGTATTATATAAAGGATATTGCATTGTGGGCCCATAACCCACAGGTCCAGGATCGTGTATTTTAAGGTTGTTTCCGCTGCAAGTTTCATCTAAAGTATTATTGATTATTATTGATTCCATGATCATTGAGGTATGAGATTGCTAAGCGTGTTAAGCTAGCAGCTCGGGAGGCCGGGCTGTTAAGCTAGCATGATCTTTGGAACCTTAATCTTGTTTTGGTGAATGTAAGCTATGTGCTACTATAAGGAAAACTTTGTGTTTGAAACCCTTTTTTTCCATCAACGTGAAATTTAGTCCACGTTAATAATAAAATCAACTTCTTAATAATAATAATAAAATAATAGTGTAATAGCTCGGATACAAAAATTGGAGCAGTTGATTTTATTGACGTATAGTGTAATAGCTCGGATACAAAAATTGTAATAGTGTAATAATAGAAGTTGTGTAAAATAATAATAATAAAATAATAGTGTAATAGCTCGGATACAAAAATTGGAGCAGTCTGAAAGCTTTCAAAATACACCTAGACTTGTATTTTTCCATCAACGTGAAATTTAGTCCACGTTAATAATAAAATCAACTTCTTAATAATAATAATAAAATAATTATTTATTATTATTATTATTTATTATTTTAATTATTTTATTATTATTATTAAGAAGTTGTGCTCCAATTTTTGTGTTTCAAAACAAAGTTTTCAGATTGAGACAAAATTTTGGTATTAGGTTTCAATGACCAAAAAAATTGGGAATACCAAATATGGGGCAAAACGGGAGTTGTATTATGTGGTTTCGAGTCACATAGCCTGCTTATTGGCACTCAGTTCTCGTTTATAGAAAAAAAGAGTTTCAAAAAAAGTTTTCAGATTGAGATGAAATTTTGGTGGTAGGTTTCAATGATAAAAAATAGGAATACCAAATATGGGCCAAAACGGATGTCGTATGACATGGTTTGGAGTCACATAGCCTCCTGAAAGGCACTCATTCCATGTTGATGGGAAAAAAAGGTTTTGAAGCAAAGTTTTCAGATGGAGCCAAAATATTGGGGGTAGGTTTCAATGACCAAAAAAATAGTGATAACCAAATTTGAAATAAAAGGACGTCGTATGAGGTGGTTTTTAGTCACATAGGCTCCTTATTGGCACTCAATTCACGTTTGTAGAATAAAAAGGGTTTCAAAATAAAGTTTTCAGATTGAGACGGAATTGTGGTGGTAGGTTTCAATGACCAAAAAAATAGGGAATACCAAATATGGGGCGAAACGGATGTCGTATGACGTGGTTTCGAGTCACATAGCCTCCTTATTGACACTCAGTTCACGTTTATAGAACAAAAGAGTTTCAAAAAAAGTTTTCAGATTGCGATGAAATTTTGGTGGTAGGTTTCAATGACAAAAAAAATAGGGAATACCAAATATGGGGCAAAACGGACGTGGTTTCGAGTCACTCTGTCCACGTTGATGGAAATAAGGGTTTCGGAGCATAGTTTTCAGATTGTGCAGAAATTTTGGGATTAGGTATCAATGACCAAAAAAATTGGGAATACCAAATTTGGGACAAAAAGGACGCCGTATAAGGTTGTTTTTAGTAACATAGGCTCCTTATTGGCACACAGTTCACGATGATAGAAAAAAAAAGTTTCAAAACAAAGTTTTCAAATTGAGACGAAATTTTGGGGGTAGGTTTTAATGACCAAAAAAATAGGGAATGCCAAATATGGGGCAAAACAGCCGTCATATGACGTGGTTTCGAGTCACATAGCCTCCTTAAAGGCACTCAGTCCACGTTGATGAGAAAAAAGGGTTGCGAAGTAATGTTTTCAGACTGACCCAAAATTTTGGGGGTATGTTCTATGACCAAAAAATAGGGAATATTGAATTGGGGGCAAAACGCACGTCAAACGAGGTGGTTTCGAGTCACATAACCTCCTTAAAGGCACATAGTCCGCGTTGATGGGAAAAAGGGTTTGGGAGCAACGTTTTCTCATTGAGCAAAAATTTTGGGGGTAGGTTTCAATGACCAAAAATATAGGGAATACTAAATTTGGGGCAAAAGGGACGCCGTATAAGGTGGTTTTGAGTCACAAAGGCTCCTTAATAGCACATAGTGACGTTGATGGAAAAAAACAGGGATTCAAAGCAAATTTTTCAGATCGAGACGAATTCGGTGGTAGGTTTCAATGACCAATATAATAGGGAATACCAAATTTGGGGCAAAACGGGCGTCGTATGAGGTGGTTTTGAGTCACATAACCTCTACTAAGGCATACACTCCACATTGATGGAAAATAGGGTTTCAGAGAAAAGTTTATTGATTGTTCCGAAATTTTGGGGGTAGGTTTCAATGACCAAAAAAATAGGGAATACCAAATTTGGGGCAAAATGGACGTCGTATGAGGTGGTTTCAAGTCACATTACCTCGTTACAGGAATACACTACACGTTAATGGAAAAAAGGGTTTCGGAGCAAAGTTTTGAGATTGAGCCGAAATTTTGGGGGTAGGTTTCTATGACCAAAAAATTAGGGAATGCCAAAATTGGGGAAAAATAGACGTCATATAAGGTGGTTTCAAGTCACATAACCTCCTTAAAGGCATACACTCCACGTTGATGGAAAAAGGGTTTCGGAGCAAAGTTTGCATACTGAGCCGCAATTTCGGGGGTAGCTTTAAATGACAAAAAAATTAGGGAATAACAAATTTGGGGCAAAACGGACGTCGTATGACATGGTTTCAAGTTACATACCTTAAAGCCATACACTCCACGACCCACGTTAATGGAAAAAAGAGTTTCGGAGAAAAGTTTTCATATTCAGCTGAAATTTTGGGGGTAGGTTTCAATGACAAAAAAATAGGGAATACCAAATTTGGGGCAAAACGGACGTCATATGAGTTTGTTTCGAGTCACATAACCTCCTGAAAGGCATCCACTCCACGTTGATGAAAAAAAGGTTTTGGAGCAAAGTTTTCAGATTGAGCTGCAATTATGGGGGTAGGTTTCTATGACCAAAAAATTAGGGAATACCAACATTGGGGCATAACGGACGTCATATGAGGTGGTTTCAAGTCAGACAACCTCCATAAAGGCATACACTCCACGTTGATGGAAAAAGGGTTTCGGATAAAACTTTTCAGATTGTGCCGAAATATTGGGGGTAGATTTCAATGACCCAAAAAACAGGGAATACCAAATTTGGGGCAAAACGGACGTCGTATGAGGTGGTTTCGAGTCGCATAACCTTTTTACAGGCATATACTCCACGTTAATGGAAAAAAGTTTCGGAGCAAAGTTTTGAGATTGAGCCGAAATTTTGGAGGTAGGTTTCTATGACCAAAAAATTAGGGAATACCAAAATTGGGGTAAAACAGACGTCGTATAAGGTGGTTTCGATCACATAACCTCCTTAAAGGCATACACTCCACGTTGATGGAAAAAAGGGTTTCGGAGCAAAGTTTTCATACCGAGCCGCAATTTTGGGGGTAGGTTTAAATGCCAAAAAAAATAGGAAATACCAAATTTAGGGCAAAACGGACGTTGTATGACATAGTTTCGAGTGACTTACTGTTATATTCTGGCTATCTATAGGCAGAATAGGTTTGATTATGAGTTATGAATGATAGTTAAGCTTTACTTAAATTAACTTAGATACAGATTTCACCACTAAGTCAAATTAAGGTCCTAAGATCACCACTTGATTCAAGCTTAAAATCAAGCTAGCATAGGCGCCTAGATTAATTATGAATTAATCAAAGCAAAATAAAACTCGAAAGTTTTTAAGCTATAAACGACTTAATTGAGTTTATTGATGACTTGTGCCCTTTAAATACATGTCCTTGACTCTCTAAAAATAATTACTGAAATTAAAAAGATAACTATTGAAATTAAAAAAAATTAATTAAACTAAATAAGATAAAAACCCATCCCAACCAGGATTGTAGTCGTCCCTCCTTGATTCTAGGCGTCCATCCTTGCTTTTCTATCTTTTATGATGCAATCTTGATCAAGATCTCACTTATCCCTTTCAAAGTAGGAAACCAAACCCTAATCTGATTAGGTTTAGGCGCCTAAGATGAGATATGGAGGGAAAATGATTCCTTTTGCTAGATTTTGTACCTTGGCCGCCCATTTTAGGGTTTAAGGTAGGATTTGGGCTCTACTTCACCTGTTCTCCAAGCCTTCAATCGTCCATCTTAAAGAAACAACCCTAGTTGACTTTCTAATTACTAAAAATAGAAATACAACTCAACTAAGACTTTCCTAGTTAATTTAATATGACATTAAATTAACCAAGAGTACATTAGACTCCTAATAAAGCAATAAAGATAGTTACTTAGTTAATAATTAATTAACTAAGCTAAGGACATTTTCAAAGGACTTAAACTCAATATTCTTAAGGGAATTCAGAACATCCCTTAGCACATAAACAACCATGTTCTTGGTCTTAGGATCAATGGAACTAGATGGACCTCCATCATCATCTTTTTTAAATCTCAAAACCAACCATAACCAATAATTAAATAGACTTATTAAGAACCTTAGATTGATTAGGTTAGAGTAGCCAGATGTGTATTTAGACTTTTAATTAATGTTAGTTAAATAAAACTATGGCCGAAATTATGACTTGTATAATTCGGTTATAGGAGTTGTTTTAGAATCCTAGTTGGATTTGTAATCCCTTAAAGATAAGAATTGATCTTTTAGCTTAAGATAAGGGAAGATAGGCGTGTGAAATAAGATAGAGATGGCCGAAAAATCCATGCTCATCTTATTAGGATTCTTCCTTATCTTTTAGCAATATTTATCTTTTCCTAGGTTTTAGGGATTAAGGTTTATCTTGCTTTTTAGATAGAGTTTAGGGTTCTTGTCATACTAGAGATGTACTAGTATAAATAGGGCCTATTGTAGTCGATTTTGAAGAGAGAAAATACAAAGAACTTTGAGTCATCTTTTCGAGCTTAATTGTTTGTCAATTAAATTCGTGCCATTTAATAATTTTCAGGAGTGATAATTATTGAGTGATTAATCTACTTAATTCCAGGAGTGGTTTAAGTGAGATTGAAAGTTAATTAAATCTTTCAGGAGTGATTGATTTAATTTTCATATCCCATAAACACATAAAAACACAAACTTTAGACACAAAACACATAAAAATTAGGACTTTTAATTATCTAGGTTCCTTTGCATTGGAATACACTTGAATGTTTCTTTCATAGAGTCACATTCATATCACTAGAGGCCGAATAGGTTTGATTATGAGTTATGAATGATAGTTAAGCTTTACTTAAATTAACTTAGATACAGATTTCACCACTAAGTCATATTAAGGTCCTAAGATCACCACTTGATTCAAGCTTAAAATCAAGCTAGTATAGGCGCCTAGATTAATTATGAATTAATCAAAGCAAAATAAAACTCGAAAGTTTTTAAGCTATAAACGACTGAATTGAGTTTATTGATGACTTGTGCCCTTTAAATACATGTCCTTGACTCTCTAAAAATAATTACTGAAATTAAAAAGATAACTATTGAAATTAAAAAAAACTAATTAAACTAAATAAGATAAAAACCCATCCCAACCAGGATTGTAGTCGTCCCTCCTTGATTCTAGGCGTCCATCCTTGCTTTTCTATCTTTTATGATGCAATCTTGATCAAGATCTCACTTATCCCTTTCAAAGTAGGAAACCAAACCCTAATCTGATTAGGTTTAGGCGCCTAAGATGAGATATGGAGGGAAAATGATTCCTTTTGCTAGATTTTGTACCTTAGCCGCCCATTTTAGGGTTTAAGGTAGGATTTGGGCTCTACTTCACTTGTTCTCCAAGCCTTCAATCGTCCATCTTAAAGAAACAACCCTAGTTGACTTTCTAATTACTAAAAATAGAAATACAACTCAACTAAGACTTTCCTAGTTAATTTAATATGACATTAAATTAACCAAGAGTACATTAGACTCCTAATAAAGCAATAAAGATAGTTACTTAGTTAATAATTAATTAACTAAGCTAAGGACATTTTCAAAGGACTTAAACTCAATATTCTTAAGGGAATTCAGAACATCCCTTAGCACATAAACAACCATGTTCTTGGTCTTAGGATCAATGGAACTAGATGGACCTCCATCATCATCTTTTTTAAATCTCAAAACTAACCATAACCAATAATTAAATAGACTTATTAAGAACCTTAGATTGATTAGGTTAGAGTAGCCAGATGTGTATGCATCACTTAGCCTCCTTAAAGGCATACACTCTGCGTTGATGTAAGAAAGAGTTTCGGAGCAAAGTTTTCAGATTGAGCTGAAATTTTAGGGGTAGGTTTCAATGACAAAAAAATAGGGAATACCAAATTTGGGGCAAAACGGACGTCATATGAGTTTGTTTCGAGTCACATAACCTCCTTAAAGGCATATACTCCACGTTGATGGAAAAAAGGATTTTGGAGAAAAGTTTTCGGATTGAGCCGTAATTTTGGGGGTATGTTTCTATGACCAAAAAAATAGGGAATACCAACATTGGGGCAAAACGAACGTCGTATGAGGTGGTTTCAAGTCAGACAACCTCCATAAAGGCATACACTGCACGTCGATGTCAAAAAGGGTTTCGGAGAAAAGTTTTTAGATTATGCCGAAATTCTGGGGTAGGTTTCAATGAACAATTTAAAAAAATAGGGAATACCAAATTTGGGGCAAAACGGACGTTGTATGAGGTGGTTTTGAGTCACGTTGATGGAACAAAGGGTTTCGTAGAAAAGTTTTCAGATTGTGCCGAAATTTTGGGGGTAGGTTTCAATGACCAAAATAAAAGGGAATACCAAATTTGGGACAAAACACATGTCGTACGAGATGGTTTCAAGTCACATATTAAAGGCACTTATCACCCGAGATATTTTGGGAAGTATAATGAGGGGATGAACCGCGATCATCTTCTTAGCTTTCCGTGGTGTGTATATGACAGGTTGATCACCATCAAGAAGAACAAGCGAAGGTCCATAGATACTTCTCTCCTGTAATATCAAATGAGACATGGATATCATCTTGCAGATTAATTTTTTTTGGATATAATATATGTGGATGAATTAATTAACTTTATTCATCATTTTTGTATATATTGAGGTCGTGTTACGTTGGTTTTTTCTATGTGCGTAGTTGTTTTTGAATTAGGAACGCTTTGCTATACTTTTGGACCATTTGGCTTCCCTGCTAGTGCATAAACAAACAAACAAACTTCACCAAAACCGTCCTCCCAAATTGATTTGGCGTCGCCTAACATGAATTGTCATCTTAAACTGTTTAAAAAAAGAGATTCTATCGACAAGTGTGAAACATAGAACTCTATTCACCAAGTTATTGTCCAAGTTTGTAAGCATTTTGAGAACTGTTTACATTAAATTAAGAATCCGTTTGGCCAGAAGGAAAATATTTTCTTGAATAACTAATGTCCCCTACTTTAATTGTTTAGTTTGTAAGGGGTTGAAATTAACTCTCTTAATGGTTGAAAGTAGTGTTTTTTGTGGAAGACATTTTCCTCCCTGAATGGAGGAAAAATACTTTTGGTCCCTATCCATTATCTTTTTCTTTGCTTTCTCCTATGTATCCTTCGATGTTTTTTCATTCTTCTTTTGTCTTCTAACTTTAAAGATCCAAGTAAAGGAACGTTAATCTGAAATTGAGTCTTTCTTTAAAATGGTTTTCATGGGAAACCGTATTACATGAAAATTATTTTCCATCGAATAAGATGTAGTCTAAAGCTCATTATGCCTTTTTTATCATTTCATAATTTTGGATAAAATGAAGAAATCGCCTAAGTTTGGTTTCCCCTATTTTTGTAGGAACTTTGTGCTGAAAAGGTCAAGTTTGTCCAAAATTCTTGTTGCTTAACCGTTATACAACATAAAACGAGATTGGTGAACATTTTCAATATGTTTTAAACTTATTTTACCTAGACCTTTAATTGCAAATGAATAACAAAAGTTTGCATAGAAGGGGTGGGGAGCTCAATAGACGTAGCAAAATTTTAAGCTCTTATTTTTTTCTTATATGGATTTTATGTGTGGGCTGAAACGCGTCTCAGTAATTATTAAATGAGATGAATGTCAGTTTTGACATCAATTTATCAGGGTTTTATTTATCAGTTTATAATGTTCATCGATTATAAGTTTTTTCATTGGTTTATAGCTTTTTTATATCAGTTTAAGGGTCTTTGTTCAGTTTACAAGGTTTTTCACATCAGTTTAAAAACTTTCCTTATTAGTTTAGAAAACAAAATTATCACTCTATCAACATAAGCTACCAATTTATATGATATATTTATAATTTAAATGCATAAGTTACCAACTTCAAAATATTTTAGTATTGTCTAAAAGCACTTTATTATCAATTTAAGGAATTTTTGATCAGATTATAAACACAGGTCATAAAGTTGGGGCATTAACTAATCAGTTTATGGGATAAGTGTGGATATAAGCTTATCAATTTATAGCCATAAACTTGTCTATTAGAGCCATAAACTATCAGTTTTTAATACATGTACATTAGTTTAATACGTACCTCGTATATAATGCATTAACTTCTCTCCTCCTTTCTCTCTTCTGCCTGATTATCAATAAAGACTCCATAAAAGCAAAAAAGGTAAACAACTCAAATTCGCGCTAGCATCGTTTGGGGTAAGATTTGGATGCCTTCATTTTCGCAAATTCTATAGTGCACACGGACTCATGAAGAGGAAGCTGCACTTAGATCTCTAATGAACATCACCTAATGAACATCACCTAATGAACATCACCTAATTTCCAATGAACATAAGTTGGACATCACCCAATGAACATCAGTTGAACATAACCCAATAAACGTCACCCAATGAACAATCAATTCTCCAATGAACCGACTCCAAAATTGATTTGACATGAAAAATTTCAAATTTTTGAAAATTTAAAAACGTCACCCAATAAACATCAGTTTGTATTAAAAGAACACTAAGTTCACACACAAAGAGCAATAAGTTAAATCAAGAGAACATCAGTTCGATTCTTAAATTTGACATGAAAAATTTCAAATAGTCTCTTCATTTTTGTTTGATAAATGATTTGTTCTTTGCACTTACTTTTTGCTCAAATAGTATCCGGACCCGTGTCCAAATAGCCTTGAGTGTATGATCCATAATTTCTCTAAACGCGTGCAAGACTCCGATTATTCTTACCATTAATTAAAAAAGTGTATTATATTTGTAAACATGTTCTTTCCACGCCATCTTTGAAAGCCATTGGAACCGTACAGAATCTAAAACATTATTTTTCGGAGTAGTAAAGACTAAAGAGGATGTAAAGGAAATAATTAGGGAGACTTTCACACGTCATTAAAGAGAAAGAATGATTCTGGTGGTGGAAAACTAATATTATTAACTTGACGTTGACGAATTGGATAGTATAATACTTCTATTATGACTGTTGGGTTGGATGGAGACTTGAAGAGATTCAGAGATCATAATACTTCATGTTCAACTCTCCTCACTCTCCTACAAATGATCATCACTGTAATTCTGGGTTCCTAATTAATTAAGGTCATCACTCTCTTTCCTTCTCATCTCTCTTCTTTTGGGATCCTTTATACTTCTTTTTGTGTTATTTTACATAAATTTTGAATTTAATGTTGTTTTTGTTATTTGCTATCTATTTTTATGCATTGTGTTGGATTTTGATGTACTTGATATCGATTGCTTGTGAATGTTGTTGACTTACCCGAAATTCTCATATTCATGTTATGATACATACACAGAGGTTTTTTGAAGGTTCATGTATACTTGACTGACCCTTTTTTTGTTTTTTGAGAATTTTGGTTTACTCTCCCGTTCCCTTTTATTAATTGGGTGAAATGCATGATCCAAAACCTAAATCGATCTTAACTTAGATTTTGTTTTTTTACAATCGAAATTCATGGAAGGTTTTCTTTTCCTTTTTTTTTTTTTCCATAAAACTCATATATACCTTATACCGATTTGATTATACCGATTTGATCTCACGATCCGATTTTACCGATTTGATTCCATCATCCGATCCTACCGATTAGATAACATTGATTGGACAATTAATATCTCTTACCTTTACTAAATAAATTAGGAAAAGATGAAGAATTAAGTGATAATATATGGTCAAAGTCGGGTATGTAAAAAGTGTAATGGTGAAATTAGAACACCTATTGGAAAAGGGAGGAAGTACGCTTTACTGACTAATAGAGGTTATTTGTGTACACTATGCTTTTTGGGTAGCTTGAGAATTTTTATTTTTGTTAAATGTAACCATTTGTAAGTACCCAATTTGCCGATTAATCTCTTTTCAAAAATACTCATTCACTGCAGCCTCGGAAGTATGAAAAACTTGCTAATTGACACCCAAAGCCAATTTCCTAATTCCTACCAAATAACTTTGAGCATTAACCTGGAACAATCTATAATGTGTTTTGATTGCAGGTTTATTGATCCTTAAACATTTTCATTTTGTACTATGAACCCGTTGTTTAAATCATAATGTAACTCTATCAAGTTAGTTGGTCAAAAGTTGACCTTAGGTGTCAATTAACAACTTTTTGATACTTCGTAAGTTGCCATTGAATTTTTTTCTCTTCTAAAGTGATTAATTGACAATTTGAGTACTTTAAACGAATTTGTATGGCAAAAAATCCATTAGCTCACTCCAAATTTTTGTCTAATTGCACAAGTCAGGTTTCCGTTCATGTGTTGGGGGGTAAGAGTGAAGAACTGAAGATAACTATTTCATGTGTGCTAATAGTTGTTTGCTTTAAGGCTCATACTAGATTTATGACTGGTAGGTTGGTAGTTACCACGTTTGCTTGAGATCTTCTCTAGCCACTAGATGCTCTCATATTTAATTTAGTATTATGACGTGCTTTCACAGGGCCCACATTTCGTGTCTTTTTTTTAATGGTGATGGGTGATTGGTTTAGCAACATATCTATGCTCTCTATTGTATATACATGTTACCACGCCATTCACTTATGTAATATAAATTTAATACTCTTACATGGAAATCAAGATAGGCGTTTCGAGGTAGATTGAATTCTACCTTGGTCAAGTCATGGTTACTGAAAACTAGCATATTAGGTATTCATGTCATGCTGGGTTTAGCTATATCTGACTAGATGGAAAACCTTTAACTTAGATTTCCTTTAGTGGCTCAATGTGCTCAGGTGATGAATTATGTAAAGTACAAATTTTCGTATGTGGGAATGGGCTTTCGGAAGGATTTATTCTCTTCAAATGTTAATGTTGTGTTTTTTTTGGATTTGAATAGCTTATCTTGTTTTTTCAATGGATTTTATATTTGGCTACATATTCATGCTATGGTCGCATAACATTTCTGACACATGGGCAGCCTTCGTTTGTTTAGTGGTCAAGGGATACAAGAGAAAAATAGATATTCACCATATCTTCACTCTTTGTTTATACCCCCACCTCTACTCTTTTACTTTATATGAGAGAAAATATATGATGGAGTAGTAAGTGAAGGTTAAGACGAGGATTTTTTTTTATTTTCTACCCTTTACTAACCAAATAACAGAAAATGAAAGCAACTTTTTCTGGAAACTAATTGACCTCTTAGCCAAAGCTAACATGAGCCATTTTGTTGAATTACTTTGTTCTAAAAGGAATTTTCTGGAAGATAATGTCAGATAAGGAACATATTTGTCTGGTTCACTGATGGAAGCTTCACCTTCATAACTGAAGCTCTATGTAGGCTTAAGTGGCGTGTTCCCTTTGTGAATTCTGTTTCCCAAACACCATGCACCTTGGAGTCATGTTAAACTGGAATGTCTACGTGGAAACCAAAATAGCATCAACCTGTGAGATTGCCTCCTGTTTTCTCATTTATGTTATCTTTTCTTTAAAATGAAAAAGCTAGTTTTGCCTGTGTATTATCTAGGATATTGAAAAACTATAAAACTAAAGTGATGCTTAAATGATATATTTGGTAATTACAAAAATAAGGAGGGTAATATAAGTAAGGGATAGTTATATTTATTTTAAAATCGTGAATAATGTCACCGATGGAGAAAGATAGAAAAGTGAAAAGAGAAAAATGAAAAGAGAAAAATGAAAGAAAAGGAACAATTAATTGAAAGAGCAAGTTAACCGATATAGAGGGAGATGTGGAAGTTACGAGGAAGATGGGAAGTTGTGAGCAAGTTATTGGCAGGATTCAATGAGAATTATTCTATGCCCCCAAGTACTTTGCTCTAATAATATTATATTAGATTTCTAATATGTCTTTCAATTAAACTATCTGACTACTAAGCCATGCGAGTGCAAACGACTTGCTCAGATTTCTCTAAAGTGAATAGTTTTGATTTCAAATGTAGATCTAGCAGTCATAACACTCAATGTATGTTACCAATTGGACAGACTATTCTAATTCTTTGCTGTCTCATGTGGGCAAGTTGGTAAATGAGTGTGAATGTAATTCCTAACTTGGCATTTTGCAGTGATACTGTTTCATTCACTACAGCTTCATGGGTAAGACAATTCAGTTGTCTGGATTTCCTTCTAATGTGTCTCCTGATGATGTCAAAACATATTTGGAGGATAAAACTGGCGAAGGAACTGTTTATGCTTTGAAAATAAGGCAGTTCAAATCTGGTGGGACAAGATGTTACGCTGTTGTGCAATTCACCTCTGTCCGGATGGCAGCTTTTATCCTTAATCTCGCACAACCTCCGAAAAAACTTTGGTTTCGTTCCAACTTCTTGAAGGTGCGAGAGATGGACAAAGATATTGTGCCGAAACCACGAACCTATCAGCATACTATGGACAACATAACACTACATGTTGGATGTCAGACCTCAAATGACGAGTTCCTAGCATTTTGGACACGAGAGAATGTTTCTTTATCATTTGGCTCAGGACTGAGAAAACTTTACTTTTCCTTGAATTATTTTAAGGACTATAAACTTCAGCTTTCTTATGAGAGTATATGGCAGATTGAACTACGACGTATACGTGGTGGTCATGTGAAATATCTTCTAATTCAGGTGTTGTCTCTGACCTTGTTATTTTAAAATATATGTGCACACCTGTGATAGCTTGCAACTTTGCTCTTTTAACTTTCATTTATATGCTTGGCATATTTGGTAAGTCAGCTCCATGTGCCGCCATAGGTGATGTAAAATCAAATACAGAAGAACAAGTACTAGAGTTATTACTCAATTTAAATCCAAGTACGGATTCGAAACATTTACATGGTCCTTGTTTGTGCCTAAACAGGACGATTTTACATAATCTGGGTCCAGTTGCTTTCCGGAATAATTTGGTTTAATTAACCAAATATAATGGAGAGATAAGTAGTTGAATAAAGCAACCAACTAGTTTAAATTAGTACCATTAGAGATTATTTCGCATTAATCTTGTTTAAAATGCTAAATTAATCCTAATGTAGTAAAATCTGATTTCAGCAACTTTATTTCCTAACATTTAGCTTTCCTTTAATTTTGGGTGATGTAATGCATGATGAATGTTAGTAATTAATGCAAATCAGTATCCTAGTCATGTATACAAGTGTTATGGGAGCTAAGAAGGCCAAATGGAAGCATTTTGATCAAGGAAAAGAATTGAAACAACAAGGACAGCAAATCTGCCCAGCAGCATGCGTCCTTCATGGCTGTGTGTAATCACTTCCGGGCAGCCACGTTTTGGCTCTAAATTCAGCAAATATTACATGGTTGGAAGTCCTTACATGTGTAGGGATGGGATTCATCCTTTTGGAGATTATTTTAGTTAGCCAAGTGGATTAAAATTGGCCCTAAAGTTGTCAAGGTCCAAACAGTTTTTGCTGATTTGTTCTTCTTGATTTTCTTTTTTTTCTTTCTTATTTCCTTGTAATTTTGGAGGCTTCTATAGTTGTATCTTTGTTGTTTAGTATTTTATTAAGTCTATATAAGAAATAGGAAGTCATAGGAGCATGTATGTACTTGACTTTTGATGAAATAAAAACCGTGTGTTTTTCCTAAGCTTAAAAACCGAGTGTTTCTTAGCTTAAATTGAACGAGTTACTTGGGAGAGTATTCGACAAGTGCTCAAAAACGTTTTAGTAAGTTTAAGAGCTAATCTTTTACTTATTAAAACACCCTTAGTATTTAGGTTTGTGAGCTAATCCTTCCTAAACACTAAGACAACCGAATTTAAGTAATTAAGAGCAAATCTTTCTTACTTATTTTCACATCAATTGGTATCCGAGCTAAGTTCAACAATGGGGGACAATGATGCTAATGAAAGAAGGGATCGAATGATCGATGCATTGGCAGAACAAACAAGTGCTATTCAAGCCATGATGAATCAACTCACTCTCGAAGTAATTCGAAAGAAGAATACAGATGAAGGAGAACGAAGTGTTAAGAGTGATGATCATGGAATGAAGATAGAAGTTCCAGAATTCAATGGTAATTTGGATCCTGAAGCCTACTTAGAATGGGAACGTTCTTTAGAGAAGTTCTTTGAGTATAAGGAGACTCCAGATGATAAAAAGTACAAGATTACAGTTCTTAAACTAACCAAGTATGCATCTATTTGGTTAGAAGGAGTTAAGAGGCAAAGAGCTCGTGCTGAAAAGTCCAAAATTTCAACTTGGCCGAAATTAAAGAAGCTCTTAAGAAAGAGATTTGTTCCAGCAAACTATAAACAAAATCAGTATGTTAAATGGTCTACTTTGAAGCAAGGAAATCTTTCCGTGGAAGAATATATCATGGAATTTGAGAAGTTATCAATTGTTTGTGAAATTGATGAACTAGAGGAACATAAATTGGGGCGTTTTCTTGGAGGCCTTAATGAAGACATCACAGAAAAGCTAGAAGTGTATCCATACCTCACTTATGATGAAGCTTGCAAAGTGGCGATGAAGATTGATAAGCATAAAAAGAAGCCTAGTTCTAGTAAGCCATTTTCGAAGCCTTTTAGTACTTTTGAAACTAATCAAAGTACTAATTCTTTTGATAGTGCAAAGAGGTCCGAAAATTTTAAAAAGAACAAGGATAAAGGCAAGGAGAATGTTGATGATAAACTCCTAAAGGTGCGTTGCTACAAGTGCCATGGTTATGGACACTACAAGTCTAATTGTCCTACAAGTAGAGTCCTTACAATTCGTGACATGGAGGAGATAGATGAACTTGAAAAATCACGCCATGTAGAAGAGGATTCAGCTAAAGAAGGAGAGACTGAAGATGAAGAGGCTTGTGCACCAGAAATGGAGGGAGAATCACTTGTTCTTAGGAGAGCTCTTTACACCAAAAATGTGAGCACCAAAGAAGAGCAAAGGGAGACAATTTTTCACTCCAAATGCTTAGTGAAAGGCAAGCTATGCACGTTGATTGTTGATGGAAGCAGCTGTACTAATGTAGCATCAACTGAGCTTGTGGAGAAACTAGCTTTACCTACTACAAAGCACCCTAAGCCATATAGACTTAAATGGCTTGATGATGACAACGAGGTGAAGGTACGAAAAAGAGTACTACTTTCTTTTTCGATTGGAAATTATTTTGATGAAATTGTATGTGATATGATTCCTATGACTGCATGCCATATTTTACTTGGGCGTCCATGGCAATTTGATAGAAAAGTGAAGCATGATGGTGTTACTAATGTGTATAAGGTGAATATGAATGGAAAAATCAAGACATTGTTGCCATTACCACCTTCTAAAATTTCAAACCATAAACCTAAACCTTAAGAAAATCTTCTTTGTGAGGGGATGTTCTTAGGGAGAAAAAAATTCGAAAAGGAGGTAAAAGAAGAAAAATTTGTGTATGTCTTGATTAGTAAAGAAAAAAATGAGGGGGTTAGTGTGGAAGATGTCGAATTGAGAAGGTTGTTAAATGAATTTAATGATGTTTTTCCATGATGAATTACCACCTGGCCTCCCACCTAAAAGGGGGGTAGAACATCAAATTGACCTTATTCCTGGAGCACCAATTCCAAATAAACCAGCCTATAGATGTAACCCCAAGGAGAGTGAAGAGTTGCAGAGACAGATTAAGGAGCCGATGGAGAAAGGGTATGTACGGGAAAGTATGAGTCCATGTGCTGTACCTGCTCTACTAGTCCCGAAGAAAGATGGTTCATGGAGAATGTGTATTGATAGTCGTGCTGTTAATAATATTACTATCAAATACAGATTTCCTATTCCTAGATTGGATGATATGCTTGATGAACTTGTGGTTCCAAATTGTTTTCTAAAATTGATCTTAGAAGTGGCTATCATCAAATATGCATGCGTGAAGGTGATGAATGGAAGACCGCATTTAAAACAAAATATGGCTTATATGAGTGGCTTGTTATGCCATTTGGTCTTACTAATGCACCTAGCACTTTTATGAGATTGATGAATGAAGTTTTGAGGCCATTTTTGGGCAAGTTCATTGTTGTCTATTTAGACGACATTCTAGTGTACAAAGAAGTGCATTTATTTCATCTGCAGCAGTTATTTGAAGTTCTTAGAAAACAGAAACTCTATGACAAGCTTGAGAAGTGTTCTTTCATGCAAAGGGAGATTGATTTTCTTGGCTTTATTATTTCAGATGAAGGTGTCAAAGTGGATCCATCTAAAGTGGAAGCTATTTCCTATTGGCCGGTTCCTAAAACTGTTACCGAGGTGAGATCTTTTCAGTACTTTAATGAGTCCTATAACTGAATGCACAAAGCAAGGAAGATTTGAGTGGACTGAAGCTGCTCAAAAGGCTTTTGAGACCGTGAAAGAAAGAATGTGTCATGCACCCATTTTATCCTTACCTGATTTTACTAAACCTTTTGAAGTAGAATGTGATGCTAGTGGAACAGGTATTGGAGCAGTTCTTATTCAAGCAGGCAAACCTGTTGCTTATTTTAGTGAAAAGCTAAATGGTGCCAAACTTAATTATTCAACCTATGATAAAGAGTTCTATGCTATGGTTCGAGCTCTTGATCATTGGAGCCATTATTTGAGGCCACAGGCTTTTGTTCTTTATTTAGTCACGAGTCACTGAAGTACATCCATGGTCAACACAAACTAAGTGCTCGTCATGCTAAATGGGTGGAATTTTTGCACTCCTTTAACTTTGTTGCTAAATACAAAGCGGGGAAAGCAAATGTTGTAGCAGATGCATTATCTAGAAGACATTCTTTATTAGCTACAGTTGATTCGAAGATTTTGGGGTTCGAGCTGATTAAAGAATATTATTCAGAAGATCGAGATTTTCGTGAAGTATATGAAGAGTGCAAGAAAGGCCAACATGCTCATTATCATATTACTGATGAGTTTCTATTCAAGGGGAACAAGCTCTGTGTTCCTAAGTGTCCAGCTCGTGATTTATTGATTAGAGAAGCTCATGGAGGTGGTCTAGCTGGTCATTTTGGCATTACTAAAACTGTTGAATTATTGCAAGAACATTTTTACTGGCCACGCATGGTGGGAGATGTTCAAGCCATTATAGCTCGTTGTGGTACATGTCAAAGGGCTAAGAGTACTTTCTTGCAAGGACCTTACACACCACTACCAGTTCCAGAAAAGCCATGGGAAGATGTAAGCATGGATTTTATTGTTGCTCTTCCAAGAACTCAGAGGGGAAAAGACTCTATTATGGTGGTGGTAGATCGTTTTTCAAAAATGGCACACTTTGTTCCATGCCATAAAACCGAAGATGCCATTAATGTAGCTGTTTTATATTTCAGAGAAATAGTTCGCTTGCATGGTGTTCCAAGGACTATTGTATCTGATCGTGATAGCAAGTTTTTAAGCTACTTGTGGAGAACATTATGGAGACTTATGGGTACTAAGTTGCTGTTTAGTACTTCTTGTCATCCTCAAACAGATGGTCAGACTGAAGTGACCAACAGGACTCTTGGTACGTTATTAAGAGGCCTAGTAAGCAAGACAGGAAAAGACTGGGATGTGAAGCTATGTCATGCTGAGTTTGCTTACAACAGAACACCAACTTTTGCTACTAAACATTCACCATTCGAGACTGTTTATGGAGTAAATCCTTATGTCCCTATTGATTTAATTGCTATTCCTAAAGATTCTTTTGTTCATGGAGATGCTAGGAAACAAGCTGAAGAAATGGTGAAGATACATAGGCAGGTTCGAAATAATATAGAGAAAGCCAATGAAGCCTATAAAAAAAGAGCCAACAAAAGAAGGTCACCTAGAATTTTTGCTCCAGGTGACTAAGTTTGGATTCATCTAAGTTTTGATTCATCTGAGAAAGGAAAGATTCCCGTGAAAAAGAAAACACTAACTAATGCCACGTGCTGAAGGTCCATTCAAGGTATTAGAAATGTGGAGACAATGCATACAAGATTGATCTTCGTGGTGAATATGGAGTTGCTGCTACCTTTAATGTTGGAGATTTGTCACCGTACTTAGAAGATGACGAACTGCAAGAATTGAGGACAATTCCAATTGAAGAAGGAGAGAATGATGTAAAATCAAATACAGAAGAAGAAGAACAAGTACCAGAGTTATTACTCAATTTAAATCTAAGTACGGATTCGAAACATTTACATGGTCCTTGTTTGTGCCTAAACAGGACGATTTTACATAATCTGGGTCCAGTTGCTTTCCGGAATAATTTGGTTTAATTAACCAAATTTAATGGAGAGATAAGTAGTTGAATAAAGCAACCAACTAGTTTAAATTAGTACCATTAGAGATTATTTCGCATTAATCTTGTTTAAAATGCTAAATTAATCCTAATGTAGTAAAATCTGATTTCAGCAACTTTATTTCCTAACATTTAGCTTTCCTTTAATTTTGGGTGATGTAATGCATGATGAATGTTAGTAATTAATGCAAATCAGTATCCTAGTCATGTATACAAGTGTTATGGGAGCTAAGAAGGCCAAATGGAAGCATTTTGATCAAGGAAAAGAATTGAAACAACAAGGACAGCAAATCTGCCCAGCAGCATGCGTCCTTCATGGCTGTGTGTAATCACTTCTGGGCAGCCACGTTTTTGGCTCTAAATTCAGCAAATATTACATGGTTGGAAGTCCTTACATGTGTAGGGATGGGATTCATCCTTTTGGAGATTATTTTAGTTAGCCAAGTGGATTAAAATTGGCCCTAAAGTTGTCAAGGTCCAAACAGTTTTTGCTGATTTGTTCTTCTTGATTTTCTTTTTTTTTTCTTTCTTATTTCCTTGTAATTTTGGAAGCTTCTATAGTTGTATCTTTGTTGTTTAGTATTTTATTAAGTCTATATAAGAAATAGGAAGTCATAGGAGCATGTATGTACTTGACTTTTGATGAAATAAAAACCGTGTGTTTTTCCTAAGCTTAAAAACCGAGTGTTTCTTAGCTTAAATTGAACGAGTTACTTGGGAGAGTATTCGACAAGTGCTCAAAAACGTTTTAGTAAGTTTAAGAGCTAATATTTTACTTATTAAAACACCCTTAGTATTTAGGTTTGTGAGCTAATCCTTCCTAAACACTAAGACAACCGAATTTAAGTAATTAAGAGCAAATCTTTCTTACTTATTTTCACATCAATAGGGAGGCCTGCAGTGAACTTAGGGGGCGTTTGTATAGGGGGCTTCAGGAAAGGGAAAGGGAATGAATTTCCTTTACTTGTTGCTTGTTTGATGATTTTTTGGTTTCCCTTTACCCCATTTCAGTTTTGGTAAACCCCCATATGCCTCTACATTGATTCACCACCCCCCCAAGGGTTTTGAATTCCCCCATATCCCTCTACAACACAACCACCATTGACCACCACCTCACCAAACTTAACTAACGTTGACCACCACCTCACCACTGTCAACCAGCTTTGACCACCACGAAACCACTGTCAACCAGTGTTGACCACCACATGACCACCCCCAACCAACGACAACCACCCCAAACCAACCCTAAACCACCACGAAACATACCGAAACCACCCCCTAAACCACCTCATTCAACCTCGACAATCCCACCTAGCCAAAACCCTCGAAAACCACTTCCATCGAACCCATAGCCACCCCAGCACCACCACTAAAAGATAACCCTAACCCTAATCCACGAAAGATAAACTACCCAGATCTGCCGGAGAAAGGGGGGTGAAGAAAGGCCGCCGCAAAGGGGGGAGAGTGAAGAAAGGACGCCGCAAAGGGGGAGAGAGAAGAGACCGCCGGCGAAACTCGCCTATCACTCGCCGGCGAAACAGAAAGCGAGGCGGCGTTGAGGCGGGAGGGCGCGTCGGTGAGACGGGAGGGCGCGGCGGTGGTGGGTGGCGTGAGAGTGAAAAGGAAAGTGAGGAGGAGTGTTGGTGGTGCTATGGTGAGGGAGATGAAAGAGGTGGAAGAAGGAAAGTAGTAACCAAACAACTTTTACAGGAAAGGGTTTTAGTTTCCTTTCCCCTCGTAACCCTTTCTTGATTCCATTCCCTTTCCTCCTTGCGAACCAAACGCCCCCTTAGTAGATTTAAAGGTATTCCTCTACAGCTCTACTCACAATACAGAAGCTAATAAGAAGGAAAGGTGAATTAAGTAAGATAGACAGAAACAGAAATTTATTATATTCCCTGATTGTAGTCGAAGAGCAATAAAATCAGCCCACTTTTGGGAGGTGGGTACTCTTCCAAAAGGAAAATGGCTGAACACAGTATATGTGAATGAAAAATAGATTCCTCTACTTCCATGCTTTACTTCATAAGTTATTTACTCCCTTCTCCTCTATTAACTAACTTTGGTGAAATCCCTTTGCTGCCCTGAATTAGTAGACCCTTAGCCAACTTTCCTTGAAATGACGTCATTCCCGTCCTTCTTCTACTTGCATAGATAATGAGCAGGGTGGGGTGAATTGATTCCTTGCGTTCCCTACTTCCCTGCCACCTTGTCATCGAGGTGGAAGGTCCCAAGTGGCAAAAAGGGGAAGATGTTAGCATTGCTCTAAGACTTTCAAGGCTGCCTGAGATGTGACCCCTAGGATAGGGGTTGGTTCCACTTCTATTATGTAATTAATTGAGGTATGAAATTAGAAACTATTGGAAAGAAGATCATGAAAGTGGAAACTACGATGATAATACCACTTTCTAAGGGGTGGATTCTCTCCCATTATGAGCTTTCGAGAGGCTCACTCTCTCCACTAAACAACTAAAACACTCTTAAATATCAGCTTACCTTCCTCTCACCTGATAAGATTCCCTCATTCCCTCCCTAATAAGTAGTCACATGCTACCTTCTAGTAGAACAATGATGATGTTATTCCCTCCCCAAGTATCAGTTTATCACATTAGTTCCTCCCAAACTTCCACCTTACGGACTTTGCTATTAAAGTCCATATAAATGAGTGGGGGTTGCTTTTGTAATCTCGGTTAGGTTCAAGCATAAGTATGAGGTGAGAAGTGGCAACTTTTTGTAATCTCGGTTAGGTTCAAGCATAAGCCTAGGTTAGGTAGTTGGGTTGTAAGGAAAAAAGGGCGTGACATGTGTAGATTTATTAGCTAGGCTCATTGAAACAAGGGTGATATTCTAACAATGGGGTAAGATGATTGGAAGGGTTGGGTTGGGTCACTAGAAGAATAGCGGATGGAATAAGGAGATAGGCTTTGGATTACCGAGCTCGTCTATGGGCCTTGGCTGATTGGAATTTAAAGTTAAAATTGGAGAAGACTTTTTAAAAGTGGGTAAGCTCAAAGTTCGCGTGGGTGATTTGCATCTTTTTAGGAGATTGAATTGACAAATATACTCATGGGTCCACTAACTGATCCCAAAACAGTCGTACGACTCTTAATTTCAATAAGTGGGAAAGATATAGGTGGAAAAATAGAAATTTTAAGTATTTTTTCTACTTTCTTGTTACCGGTGCTTACCTTTGTCCGTTATGTCGTCATATATCTCTTTTTACAGAACTACCAAGTCTTTTGAAATTCTTTACAAGGGATCAAAGAGAAAGACCTTGCCGATAGCCAAAGGAAGAAAGAAAGGAGATCTTTGTCGATGCACGTTGTTCATATGTTCGTAGTGCAGAGAAGGAAAATGTTGGGTTAGCGACAAATTTACTCGTCTTATTGTAGTGGAATTAAAATACTCAAAACTCAAAAGGTTGAGGAGGGGAACTCAAGGATTTTCCTGTGGTTAGGAAAGGGGTGTAGAGAATCGTTAAAGCGAAGATTTTGGGATGATGAAGAAGGGAACTTACTGCACGGGATGAGGTGCCCATAATGAAGAATATAAAGAAGTGCATGCAAAAAAACGCACTCTCATATCTTGCTACTTTTTAGGGGAAAAAACCTTGATTAGATGCTCGTGACCTAGATGCGGCTATCCTCTTTGCTCTCACGATGCCATGTCAATAAGGTTGAGCTCTTTCCTATCCTTTTAACCTTTGGCGCCGCTTTCTTTGAGGATTTGTACAATAGGCTTGATTGAAAATCTTTAATCTCTGGTTACATAGAGCAAAGGTCTACATATCTTCAAACTCGCCATTGAAGCAGTGAAAGCCTTTTAGGATAAGGATTTATATTGGCGTTCTAAGTCAAATCCGAGTCTGCTCCCTTATTCGATTGCTAGCTCCTTGTTTGAAGGAAGGAGTGAATCAATGGAAGATTGCTAAACTCGCTATGATTGTTCAATCCTATTCGATTTGTAAATCAAGCTTGCTTGCTAAGGTCAATAGGTAGATAAGGCTTTCTATTCTTTCTCTTGACTACAATTAGTTGCAAGCTAGCTTTTTATTGATAGCCCGTTTTCTGTATTTGACGAGGAAATGAAATTTAAAAATCGGGCTTCAAAGGGCACCTATAGGAGAAAAGGTAAAATTTCGTAGGTATCTAATTTATAAAGCGAATTGGTGAGGTCTTTCCTTTTTTCCTTTTTTGGCCTTTAAGGATTTCACAAGTCTGCAATACACATTGTTGAGGGGGTCTCCACCCATGGTTCATCATCTTGGAATGGAAATGGGCACACTTTTGATGGTCCGGATCCCCGCGGGCATTGGTACGAGGGAAAGGTGGTTCTTCCTACGACTTATTGACCGAAATGCTAGTAGTGTCGGTGTCGATCGAAATGCCCTGCAATTTCATTTCCTAAAAGGACGCTTTGAGTACGTCGAAGTCAAAATTGTCCAGGGCCCTCCTTCCAGCAAAGTGGAAGTTGTTAACTTACCACATCCACCTAATGTTCCCTCCGCAAAGCCTATTTCGCTTCGGTGAGGGTCTTAGTTTCTCTAAACACACACTCCTTCAAAAAAAAAACACAGAACCATGTTGAGGACTTATTGGCGGATGCTATCTCTATAATAATGGGAAGCAAAAGATATGTTCACTATCTTCTCTAGATTCATCTCAAGACTCCTTTGAAATGCTTTTCACGATCTCCTCCTTTCTTGTCTACTTTCGTCTTAGAGTTCTTGGAATCTCCATTGCAATTTTTTTTATTCGAAAATAACGCAACCTAAAGTAATACTTTCCAAGTGATCTCGACGAGAGAATTAGGCTATTCAGCCGTATCTGTCCTCTTTGCTTCCTCTCTAAACTACTCTCTTCGATTTCTAACAAAGCAAGTAGCTAGCGCATCTATCCCCCCCTTGAGCTAACCATTCACAACCTCTCCCTTGCGTGTGAATACCCTAGCGGCCAATTCAAAACTTTTGGGTTGAACGGCTGTGATATCGTGGTAATGAAGTAGATCTGAAATTAGGGACTAATGGAGAATAAGATGAAGTGAAAGAAGTAACTAACAGAGAAGAAGTGGTGGGTTGGGAAGTGGGGACTTTTGTTTGCAAGGCTTGAGCTAGGTAGTTGGGTTGTAAGAAAAAAGTGTGCCATGTGTTTGTTGGCTAGGTTCATTGAAAGAAGGGTGATATTCTAAAAGTGGGGTAAGATGATTGGAAGGGTTGGTCGGTCACTAGAAGAGTAGCGTTATTAGGTTTAATTACGGGGGGGCAAGGAGTTAGGCTTTGGAGATTTGAGCTCATTTGTGGGCCTTGTCTAATTTGAATAGTAAAAGATTAAGAAGGCTTTTTTTTTTAAAGTGGGTAAGCTCATGGTTTGAAAATACGGTTTTGGTTTTGGAAATGAGAACGGTCGCGATTTCGGGGTAATGGAACAGATACGTTGGTCGCGAACCGCATTTGCGGCAGAATTTAGTTTTGATTTTTTTTGGTCTTTTGCTTCAATTACTCTTAGATCTTAGTGGGGTCATATAGGATTCAATAGTACGGTGATGTATCTTCTTTATTTTCTCTCGTCTTTGAGTCATTATTGGAGGGAGATTGATGCTACTATAAAGATAAGAAATCTCAAAAAAATATTTGCAATAAATTTGCAAAGAGATGCTTTGCAACGGGGAAAAATGGACGAACCCTTATTGAACCGGTCGAATTCGGTTCGCCAATGTTGAAAATCGTTCCAATTCGGGCAACCTAATACGATACGGCCGCGTTTTTGCACCATGGTCTCGCTACATTGATTTAGATCTTCTTAGAAGATTGAATTGACCGATATACACTCCTCCCAAGAAAAAAAAATGGCAAATATAATGTAAGTGCTCCCAAATAAGTGTTACCTTAATAAGTGGGAAAGTAATAGGTGGTAAAATTGAAAGTTCAATTACGTGCCCCCCTTTCTTGTTAAGGGTGTTCACCTTTTTTGTATGTCATCATATAACCCTTTTACGAACTGCCCCTAACAAAAGCACACTTTAATGAAATGAAATTTGAAATCGCCCCTATCGGTGGCTATCTTTCTCTTTGACGAAGTAAAATTATAAATTAATGGGGAAGAAGATTTTGGAAACGGAAACCACAGTAGAAGTAAATGATATTTCTAGTTTCAAGAGGTGGAAATTCTCTCCCACTGTGAGTCGAGAGGCTCACTCTCTCCCACTAAACAACTAAAACACTCTTCAATGATCAGCATAACCTCCTTCTGTTCTTATCAAATTTGATGTGATTCCCTCATTCCCTCACTAATAAGCAACTCTTACAAGCTACTCTCTAAAACAATAACGATGATATTAGGTGAATCAAAATGTAATTGCCTAAAATACCCTTAACACATATCAGTTCATTACACGTGATCAAATTAGCATTGAGCGTATGCCACTTACCCACCTTTTACAAGACCTCAGATTCCCATTCATTCTCCTAGTCGAGGTATGCTGGCTATGGAGCTAAATCTTGAGATACACCAAATCCTTTGCGTGGCACCAACATCACCTAGAGAAGCATCTTCTTGAAGTCTTATGTGTTGCTCAGCCTTTAGGATATGTGCTTTCAAATCATCAAGAAATGCATCCCTCTCTACCATTCTTCAAGTGAGTTAGTTGTTGTTTGAACTCCTAATGAGACGAGGTGGGTCCCTACTATAGAGGCCTTAAAAGCGAAGAGTAGAGTGAAGGAATGGTATGAGTTAGGGTATCCATACTCAGTTTAACATACCATTGGCCTAAGTGTGATGCTTCCCATTAGTGAAGCACCTCAAATATGCCTCGATGCGTTTCTACACCATTTAGGTTTTCCATCATATTGGGATGATAAGCCGTGCTCCCAGACACCTCAGTCCCAAGTCTAGGTAACTCTTTCCAAAACTAGGGTACTCTAAGGGGATGGCAAATTTCGTCAATCTATTACCACTAACAAAAGTGAATGCTTCGCTTGCGAAGTAGGCTATCTCTCCACAAATCCATGCTTCTATCCTGTCATAACTGTCTAGGGATAGGTAGTGGCCGAAGAAGACTAAGAGTGAAGTGTTTGTTTTATTGACTAAGATGGCATGTTGGACTTTGGACACACTTGCTCACCTCCCCTTGCATCCCCGACTAATAACACTCCCCAGCCAATATCTTATAATTCTTCATAACTCCAGCATGTTCTCCGAGAGTAATGATATTCTTTCAGCAGCGAGGCAGCCATTGGAATTTTCTGGGATCCCAATGCGACCTTTATACCTCACAATTCCATTCTCCAGTATACCTCTTAGGAACATTTGTTGCTGCTGTCAAGTCTAGTATTGTGAATGAAGGCATCTGGCTCATCTCAAATCCACAGAAGTTGCTGATTTGTGTGGAAGTGCTTTTGCTACTCGATTTGCTGCCCATGCTCTGTAATGAATGTCAAACGTGAACCCCAGTAATTGGCTAACACATCTTTGATATTCAGCTCCCAAAACTGGAGGCTTGTAGATGAACGTGTATCGAGATCCCCAACAAGTAATGGCGCCATTTTTGGACCGATATGTTTTTTATATATCTTGACTTAGTCCCAATGTACGACTATATGTGGCTAACTAGTAGCTAACTTGATGGAGCACATACCTTACAATCGTGTTTTGATGTCAGTTATAGCTGTTAAAATCCTTGATTACTTGTTGCCTGTAGGTTTACATATACAATATGCTATGTTGTTGAACTTTTCAGTTGTTTGGGGCCCCTCGGATTTTTGAGAAGGTTGAACGCGTTTTTGGACTTCTCTTTGAAAGCAATTATTTCAAAGAGGAACAAGATGATCAATGGTTCAGGACAACAGATTTCACCTCGTCAAGCTGTATAGGCCAATCTTCTGTTTTATGTTTAGAGCTTCCATATAACTGCCAGCTTCCTGACTTCAGAGCTACCTTTCCATATTTTAAGGAGTATGATGGCCAATTTACTGTAATAAGTGGTAGTACCTTCTCCTATAACATGGTACTTGTTCCAATAGTGGCTCCTCCAAGAGGAGTTGAGTTACCATTTGATATATTATTCAAGGTAAATTACTTGGTTCAATTTGGATGTCTCCCTGGCCCAAACCTTGACCTTAGTTTCTATCAGATGGTTGATCCGAAGAGAATTGATAAAGCTTGTATTGAATATGCACTTGAGAAACTCTACTATCTGAAGGAGTGCTGCTACAATCCAGTTGGATGGCTCAAACAACAATACACAAAATACCTCACATCGAAGAGAATTCCTGAGAAGCCGACCATTTCACTGGATGGGGGGTTGGTTTATGTGCGTAGAGTTCAAGTGACTCCAAGTAGAGTTTACTTTTGTGGCCCAGAGGTGAATGTTTCTAATAGAGTGCTAAGGAAGTATCGTAATGACATTGATAACTTCCTTCGCATTTCCTTTGTCGACGAGGATCTGGAGAAATTATACTCCACAGATCTATCTCCACGTCTCTCCTCTGAATCTGGTGCCATTGGCATGCGTACTAACATCGATAGAAGGATCCGTTCCACTCTTAGGGATGGGATACATATTGGTGGTAAGAAATTTGAGTTTCTGGCCTTTTCATCAAGCCAATTGAGGGAAAATTCTGCTTGGATGTTTGCTTCAAATCCTGGACTGTCTGCCGTTGACATCAGAGATTGGATGGGGGACTTTAAAGAGATAAGGAATGTAGCTAAATATGCTGCCAGACTGGGTCAATCCTTCGGCTCATCTACTGAAACTTTGACCGTTGCTAAAGAGGAAATTGAGATGATACCTGATGTGAAAGTAGTTGATGGGAGAAATATATACATTTTCTCAGATGGAATTGGAAAGATATCAACTGATTTTGCTGGCAAAGTGGCAAAGAAATGTGGATACAGCTCCACGCCATCTGCTTTTCAGATTAGGTATGGGGGATTTAAGGGTGTTGTTGCTGTTGATCCCATGTCATCAAAGAAGTTGTCGTTACGAAACAGCATGTGCAAGTATAAATCAGTTAATTATACACTTGATGTGCTTGCATATAGTAAATATCAACCTTGTTATCTGAATCGTCAATTGATTACTCTCTTGTCCACTCTTGGTGTGCAAGACCGTGTATTTGAGAAGAAGCAAAAGGAAGCTTTGAATCAACTGGATTCAATCTTAAGTGATCCTTTGAAGGCACAAGAAGCATTGGAGCTTATGTGTCCTGGGGAGGTCACAAGTATTCTTAAAGAAATGCTGAAATGTGGCTACAAGCCTGATGCTGAACCATTTCTTTCAATGATGCTGCAAACTTTTCGCGCTGCAAAGTTGCAGGAATTGCGGACTAAATCAAGGATATTTGTTCCACGTGGTAGAGCAATGATGGGATGTCTCGATGAAACAAAATCGTTGAGTTATGGTCAGGTGTTTGTGCAAGTTTCTAGTGCAAGATTTAGGAATGTTGGCAATGAACTGCTCACATGCACTGATTATGAGTTTGAACCAAATAACTATGTTGTGAAGGGAAAACTCATTGTTGCTAAGAACCCTTGTTTGCATCCCGGTGATGTCCGCGTCTTGGTGGCAGTAGATGTGCCTGCTTTGCGTCACATGGTTGACTGTGTTGTGTTTCCTCAGAAGGGAAAGAGGTATATTTATTACTTGCTTCTCTGCTTATCTCAAACTTTGTTGCCGAGACATCTGTTAGGTTCTGACGAATTTCTGGTTGTCTTTACTTGATTCCAAATTGAAGCATATGGCGTTACAATGTTGCTGTTGAAAAGTGTAATTTAGTAATAAGCTGTCACGATTTTTTTTTATCTGCATTGAGCTTCCAATTATCTATACTTAGGCTTTAAGAGTCCATTTATTTGTTTTACCATCCTCATATTTCTTCGCAATTCCCCGCGGAATGGTTTTGTTAGTTAATACTGCATAGCTGTGCAACTGCAAACAAGATGTAATTGAACTTCAACAAACAAAGCAATCACGAAACTTATCAGTGTATGTAGGTTATTCATGCAAAATAATGGACGCCACATTGCTTAATAATGTTTCCAAATTTATTCTTAGATATGATTTTCTGACACATTTTGTTCATTCAAGGCCTCATCCAAATGAATGCTCTGGAAGTGATTTGGATGGTGATATATACTTCGTCTGTTGGGACACCGAACTGGTACCACCTCGCCAAGAGGAACCAATGGATTACCTCCCAGCTGAGAGTATGGTACAGGATCATGAGGTTACCATGGAGGTTGTGTTCTCTGCCTTGAATTCTTTTTGCTCCATGTGATTGTTTATGGATTTTGACCTATAGTGGAGCGATTATGAAGCATTTGCATACACTTGTTGGTCTACCTGTTTTCTGTTGGTTTTAATGAGAGATCAAGCCATAATATATTATATGCTTGTTTATCAGATGACAGGAAGGACACCCTTTTTTTCAGGTATGACTTGTGATGGAATATACTTGTATACATATACTTTAACGCGGAACTGGTAACTACTGATGAATATACTGATATGGCTAACTTGATGCATCTTTTTATTTTTTTTATTTTTTTTTGCATTCTATAAGTGAAGATAAAACATCAAAGGCATATACCATGTATATAAATTGCAACCACGCGCAGATTGATGTCCATCTTTTTTAACTAATATCCCTTTTTGCGCTTGTTGAAGCTATTGGTATTTCTTATCCTGCTACCATTAGTTTCATCCTTGGTACTTGGTAGTCTATGATTCTTCAGTGGCCCTCTTTGTCCATTTAATGAAAGTTTAAGGGGAGTATAACTAGTCAAATATTTTTCAGCTATAGCTTCCTTTACTTTTGCCTATTAAACTCCCAAAACAGCAGTATGTGGCTTGCAATGCCTTTTGTTCTTTTTTGTTTGGCACTCTCTTTGGTAATGAAAAAAATATCTTATTAAATCTATGGGAAGTTCATAATGAAAATATTGAAGTGTCTCGACAACGGGAATCATCAATGATTATCACGGGAAGTAAAAATACATTTCTAGATTTCTTTGAAGTATATTGTACCGCTGTTGGTTTAGCTCACCTCGTGGTAGTTTCTGTTCTACTTTCAGTTATACCATAAGGGGTAATGTTATGCTAATGTATGTGGTCTTAGGCTCTTGGCCATTCTTTAAGAATTATAGGTTTTTTGATCTTTTGGAGGACCAACAATGTAACTCCATCCTGGATAGTATTATGATGAGTATCTTGCTGTTAGTTCTCTGCTATCTAATCATCATATCTTAATTCAATGGAACTGGATTTTGAACGCAAGGCAACTGTATTGTTATTTGTTTGGTTCTTCACAATAAAAGTTACAGAGAAAAGACAATGTGGAAATGTTGGGGGGAATGGATGGGAGAAGAGAATGACAAAGGTAAGGAATAGGGAGGTTATGAGATCCCATCATTCAAAAAGTGGTAGAATTTCCATCATTGGGAAAACTATTCTTCATCCTTGGGAAAACTCTAACAATCTCAATTTTAGCTTCCTCTTCAATTAGCTTTTTTACTAAAACTGTTTGTTTAGGGGGTCTTAGCTTTTGACTTCGGCAGGAATGATTGGGATCTTAGAGTTGAGGGTACTTCTTTGATGGCTTGATTTTTCTTTGTTTTTAACTGTTGATGGACTTTTCGTAAATACCTTCCTTCTGAAGTTTCTCTGTTAATTTTTGTACTCATGCAGGAAGTAATGGATTATTTTGCCAACTACATTATGAATGACAGCTTAGGTATCATTGCCAATGCACACACAGCCTTTGCAGACAGGGAGCCTTTGAAAGCAATGAGTAACCCATGCATCCAGCTTGCTCAACTTTTCTCGGTTGCTGTTGACTTCCCTAAAACTGGCATCCCGGCAGTGACACCACCTGCCCTCTATGTAAAAGAGTACCCTGATTTCATGGATAAGCCTGACAAACCTACCTATGAATCACATAATGTCATAGGCAAGCTATTTAGGGAAGTGAAGGAAAGGTCTCCTAGTTCAACCTCCATCCGATCATTCACACGAGAAATTGCTGGGCGTTCCTATGATCCGGACATGGAATATGATGGCTACGAGGATCATCTTGATGATGCCGAGTATTACAAAAGCCAATATGATTATAAGCTTGGTAATTTGATGGATTACTATGGGATTACCACTGAAGCAGAAATTTTGAGTGGAAATATCATGAGAATGTCAAAGTCCTTTGATAGAAGGAAGGATGCAGAAGCTATCACTATGGCTGTCAGGTCCTTGAGGAAGGAAGCTCGGACATGGTTCAACAAGAAAGGGAGTGATTCCGACTCTGGAGGTGATGATAAGTATGCAAAAGCATCAGCATGGTACTATGTGACTTATCACCCGAGCTATTTTGGGAAGTATAATGAGGGGATGAACCGCGATCATCTTCTTAGCTTTCCGTGGTGTGTATTCGACAGGTTGATCACCATCAAGAAGAACAATAGAAGGTCCATAGATCCTTCATTGCTGGAATATCAAATGAGACATGGATTTCATCTTGCAGAATAAATTTTTCTGTGGATATATATATGTGGATGAATCAGTGAACTATATTCATCAATTTGTATATATTGAGCTCTTGTTACGTTGGTTTTTTCTATGTGCATAGTTGTTTTTGAATTAGCAACGCTTTGCTATACGTTTGGGCCATTTGGCTGCCCTGCTAGTGCATAAACAAACAAGGCTGTAAGCTCAAAGATCAACCTCAAATCTTTTTTAACCTTAAGGCATCCCAAACATATATCAAGTTTGGTTATGAGTTCCGATTCAACTCCAAAAGGATATTTAACTAGAAGTTCTTTATTACCCAATAAGGCGGTCTATGTATGATTTTCATAATCTATCTTAAGGAGTAAGGCTATCAAGGACTTTCTAAGTTATCTATTAATTTTCAAACCTTTCTTAATCACTAAGAATGATGGATCTAGCTACTTTCTGGTGTGACGCTGGAGTGAATTTTAATCCACTTAACAGCCCAAAACCATATATGGCTAACAAAACACAACTAACTTTAAATTCAATGGCTTAAAAATTCAGTGTTAAATTCTACCCCACTTATGCTCAAAGATCAACCTCAAATATACTAATATCACCTCCAATAGTCTTACTAAATTTCCATGTCTGACTCCTCGAAATTCTTTATTAAGAGTTCTTATTACCCTCTACTCACAATTCACATCTCATAGTCTCATTCCCAAAGTGATACACAACTCTAAACTTTTGTTCTTAACTTTTACAGCTCAAAACGTCAACACTATCAATCCAACTCATGAATGGTCAATCCTAAAAGGTCTTTTACCCCTCTATGTGGCTAACTCAGCACACGGTCGTAGGGTAACTCTAATACCATTTGTAACAGCCTGTCCTTACCAAGCTTCTAAGTTAACACGCTTAGCAATCACAAACCTCCATTAGCATCGTACCAATGATAATCACTTATAATTTTGATGAAACTTTCAGTTTGAAACAATCTAGAATATACGATCTTGGACCTGTGGGTTATGCGTCCACAAAACAATATCCTTTAGATAAGACTTGAATTACAGAGTCATATGAACTTGAATCCCAAAACAAAAAAATTAAATCATATTGTAACTAATTCTAAACAACTTCCTTATATACAAACTTAAATCTCAGAACTTCAACCCAAAATATAAAATTCGAACCATAACTTTGCTCTCAACTTGATTTTGGCTCCCAGCACAATCCTACAAATAATAGAAGAAATAAAAGACAAAGAAATTATCCAAAATGATTGGAAACTCGTATCTCTTACTTCACCCCGTTAAAAACATCTTCATTTCAAATCGCTTTATCACTTGGAAATCAATCATGACAATTGTTTGGAAACGACATTTATTACATTTAAAATATAAGGCTGTCGCAGCTCAAACCCCTTACACAAATTGTTGGCAAGTACAGGCTTTGGACTCAATTCGACCACTTCAATTCATTTTCAATTTAATATTTAGCTCCTCCACCTATACCTTGCCCACTTTTCATTCCAGTTCATAAACTAGCCAATCAAACAAATAATATTCATAATAAACCAAAACACACTTTCAATAACAAAAACAAATTCATATCTATGTCCATAGTACGAACTACTTTACCAAAATAGAAGTACAACACTCATGGGCATGAAATAGGTTTTGCTGAATATAAAAGTTACCTCAAAAGTTTTATCCTTTCTTAGATTGATATATAATTCTTCGAGAATTCCGTAGTTCTATTATAGCCCGCAGATAATGGTGATGATAAAAGGTTGTTGTCATTACCATTTGCTGCGGGCTATAAGGTGAGGCTTGCTACAACAAGTATCAATAGCCGAGGGCCTTACCGTATAGCCCTCAGCAAATGCTTACCAATAGCTGCGTACAACAACTTATGTTTTTTACATTAGCTGCGCCTTCAAGATATAACTACGCCTCCTAATACGCAGCTACTAAAGGTTTAAAGCCCGCAACAACTGAATTTTTATCCACTAGTGTTTTAATCAATTTTTCAATCTAATTAATAACTAATTAAATATTACAAGTATAATATATCTACTAACATGGAGAAAAATCTACTGATAAGCTATTTATCTCTTTAAATCTAGATAAAAGTATAAGCCATGATGTAACCTACAATACATGCATTAATATAAAAAATCCGCCCATTAAGACCTAAATGATAACCTTCAAGCATATACTTGAGAATTTTTTGAAAATTACGAATACTACGTATAATTTAGTATGAGAGAAATTTAGTTCCAATCAATGTCTTAGGGAAGCAAACAGAGTAGCTGACTGAATGGCAAATGTTGGTCATTTAGTTAACAATTTCCTCAACGTAGAGATGGCAATCATTCTACGTTATCCCCCATCCTTAGTTCATATACGTTCGGGGAACTCTCGTTCGGAGGGGCTCCTAATGTTATCTTCCTTTCTACTTTTCCCTACCTTCCAAAAAAAAGTCTTGATCTTGTGTAAGAAGTAGCTTTCCACCTTCATATATTGTAGCAACATCACTTCTAAGCATAACCCCATAACGATTGATATGTATATCTATTGAAGTGAATTCATCATTAGCTCTCAAAAATTCTCCTATATATAAATTTAATTGTCACTTGAACGATCGAAGTAGCAAAATATAAAAAGACCCAATTAAACTCATGCTACTAGGTTGGTCATCCCAAAAGACAGAATTAAAAATGAAAGATTTCGATTAAAGTTACAACAATTCAATTTGAAAAAAAGTTTATAAATAAAGAAAATCTATTAAAAGAGAATAATTTCCTTAGAATAAACGTGCCACGTAAAAAAATTAAAACTAGTAAAAGGTAGAGTCTAAGATAAATTTTTTTAAAATAAATACACTACTAAAGATAACCAGCATTCATAAATAGATAGAGTTTAGTTTTGATTAAAGTATTAAAGATAATCATACATACATAAATTAACAATAACGTTTTTTACAATACGAAATATTATGAAATTTATAACGATGAAATAATTTGGAAAAATATTTCAAAATAAGTACCAAGTATACTTAGACCATGTTGATCAATTCACGTTAATTTTGTTGAATTGAATGTATTTTTACTGAACTAAAATTATTTTTATTCACTAGTGGAAAAAATACTTATATCTATGCGCTATTAGCGGCGGGCTGTTTAAGAAGCCGCACTAGTGGAAAAATAGCCGGTTGCTATAGGCCTCAAACCATCAATAACTGCGTATTAGAAGGCGTAGCTATTGAAGGCACAATTAGTGTAACAAACCATAGCTGCATATATGTCCGCAACTACTGATAAGCATTAGTTGTGGACCATAACTTGAGGCTCGCAGCAACAAGCACCAATAGCTGCGGGCCTCACCATAAGCCCGCATCTAATAATGATGATAACAACCTTGCTATGTCACCATTAGTTGTGGGCATGTGGTGAGGCCCGCAGCAAGTGTATTTTCTTTTTTTAAAAAAATCGCATACCCTGCCAAACCTCCTATCTACCAACTCCCCTCTCACATTTCACATAGTACATTGATTTCCGTAGTTCATGTACACATCAAAAACTTCCAACAGCAGGGTAAAAAAGGGCACACCCAAAATGTAAGAATCAAAACATAGTTGTTATATACATGCCTCCGGATACATCTATGCACAATGACGTGAGAAACTGCAAACCAAAAACCTAAATCTTCAACATTCAATGAGAAGAACTAATAGTAAGAATAGTCATACATCGAAATACTATTTCCATGCTCAGCCTACAAAACTGCACCCTAGCCCCACTAGGTGGACGAAATGCTTCCCCACAAACCATGTCAGAGTGGTTGGTCATGCTTAAAGCAGCTGACCTTCATCGTCTTATTAGCACTCGGTCCACTTGCAATAACCCCATCATCCGAGCTGGAATCAATGCTCAGAACCCCTTAATCCACTCGGCCCAATCAAGCTCTTCCCCTGATCATCATACAAATGGATATAGGCATCATCAGATCCTGAGAAGAGAGCTCATGAGCTGTTCGATTGACAGATGAACAAATATAACAGGCATTCCCTCAATGAGCACAACATTGATCTTGAAAAATGAAAAGAATGTCAATTTTCCACAATATGAGCAAAAAGTTGTTTTTATGTTATTCAAGAAATCAATAAATGCATACACAAGGCATAAGAAATTATGTACTTAAAAATAGGAACACTTGCAAAAATAAACAACCAAAGCCCCTAAAAACCAGACTTTAACCTAAAATTGAGCACAAACAATCAGAAAATAAAAAGGAAAATTATTCAGTGAGGAAATAATTAACTAACTAGAAAACATCCCTTAAGAGACTATTTTGAAAACACTTGCAACGCTTCCTTTTCACAAAGTTCTCTAGATGGAAGATACAACACATTTTTCAAAATAGAAAGGCTAGAAAATATTCAGACTTCAGAGTACAAAACTACAATGCTATCTTATCCACGGGTCATATATAATAAACATCAGAGAGAAAACGAAGTTATTGGTCAGTAGCAAGAATGACGTAGAAACAAACTGGCCATAAACTAACATACTTGATGAAAGTATGATACACATTGCTAAGGTTCACAAACCAACTGGCCATGATGAAATTAGCAGAGAGATCATGATGTCGGTGACAAGTAGCAAACAACAGAGTCAATTAGTTAGATGGAGTTGAAAAATAAAAAAAGACTCTGCAATACAGAGAAATAATGCAATTTTACAAATCTTTTCGGGTAGCTCAATAAATGGCAAACAAGTTTAAGATCACAGAATAAAGAGAAATACAATTAACTCGTAATCAAACATAATTTTTCTGGGGTACAACTAGATCAATTAGGTCGAGTTTCCAATTTACATTTCCTTAAATTTATTTTCACATCAATCGCTTACCAAATATAATCGAAACTATGAAATGTGATCACTCACCAAAAAATTCCCGGAAAATCTCATCATCTCATAAAGAGTAGAAATCCAAGCTACAGAATAACAAGGTTTAAGCTGGGAGTCAAGCATGACAGATCCACGTCAATAAGACAATAAAGAAAAATTCCCATAACACCTCACTGCGATAATCACACCTTACTATTTACCATAATAGCAAAGGACCCATGTTTTGCTGGTGTCTCCAAAAGAAGATCAAAAGGGCAACCACTATTGCTTCTTCATGTTATATGTTTGGTTTGGTGTTTGAAAAAGTCTACTCAGATTTCGATACATGCTAAAAAACTTTATCAACATTTTTGTTAGAAATGCAACCAAACTTGGAAGCATGGATTACCATATAGCTTTAAGTTCGATCACTCTTGACATTGTCTTCAATGTATAGATCAAGCTCCCATAATTCACCATCCATGGCTCGATCCTAGTAACCTTTCTTCCATCCTTCATCTCCCCCCCCTTCTGAACGACACTCGAGCTCATTCACAACCTTAGAAATTCAGCTTCCATTATAACAGCAAAATAGAAACTGGTTTGCATACCATCAACGTTCACAAAGATGTGTAGATTTTTATAATGACCATGTTTCTCATATTCAACCTTAATTCCACAAACATTGAAAAAGTTGACTCACAATCTACAGAAAACATCCCATCAACATTGATTTATCAGAAACAACAGCCAATTTATAAAAATAGCAAAGGCAAAGCTTAATAATGATGCTAAAAAAAAGAAAAAATAATCACATAAAGCAAGGAAACAAAAAAAGGGAGGAGAATATAAATATCCGAAAGCTAAAATCAATTAAACTTGTAAACCAAGACAAAAAGAAAACCCAAATCTAAAAGGACTATATATAACTTACAAGATGAAGATAAAGATTATTTCATCTCATGTTTAGTATCAGCAACAGTAGGCAGAGCTTCATAGGACCCCAACCTCCTTGAAACATCCAACGCCTTCGAAACGACGACATAAACAACAAAAATCAAAAGCATAACAACCCCGGCCCAACATCAACAACAAAGGCAAGATCCAGTGATAGTCTCCGACCTCCTCAATATATTAGTTATATCTTGGGAAAGACCTTCAATCTGACACTGATCTTCCCTCCCATCTCCAAAGGATGGCATTCAAGCCTTTGAACGAACCTTTACTAGCTCTGCCATTTTTTTTCGGAGCACGTTAAATATTTGCAGTTATTTCTTCTGCAATGTCCACCCATGCTGGTGGCAGACCCACTATAAATGCATCCCTGCCGCAGAAAAGAAACAAGTTACAATCAGCTCACCGGTCACCAGTCACCAAACTGAGTACTAAGCTAAATCTGCAATTGAATATGAAATATTAAGGCATTACAAGAAAGATGACATTGGGCCACAAAATAAGTCGTTGCCTAAAGTTCAAAAAGTGACGCCCAAAAGCAGGGCGACGAAAAGTAAAGCGACACAAGAACTGAATATGAACTTGAGCATATAAAAGTCATTAAGACAATAAAGACAATAATAAACAATAAGTGTTACTATCCCGAGTACCATAATCGTTCCACATTCCCTCATTGATCCTTGCGTCATACGTAAGCTGGCTCCAACATCATATTTCATAATCAGGCAAGCACCATCTATTCAAACCTCAAAAAGAGGAGGCCCCAAGAATCACAAAAACATAAAGAACTCAAGCATATATTACAATCACCATTGTTTCATTATAAAACCAGAGGTCCATGATAACATCTTTCAACTACCAACTTATCATAATAACTAATGTAAAGATAAACTAACTAAAACCCTTGCCCTTGCTCATATTCTAGCCCTACTTATGTATACAAGAATATAAAGCAAAAAGGTCAATGGACATATAGCCATATGTTCAAACTACCCTCTTTACAAAGAACTATATAGACCTCCAAACAATCACAATTTCCTTCTTTAGGTCATTTCATATCTATGCACCTGCAAAACTAAAACAAAACAACAATGTTTACAACCCAACCCTAAAATCATTACATCTATTCACACTAGTCAAAGGAATACATTACCTACCTATGCAGTTATTCATATCAATAATCACATAAGGATAGGTACTAAAAAAGCTTTCTCTCTATTTCTCTCTTCCGGTGTATGATAAGGTGTGTAGGATGTATGACTGGTAGATTATTAAACTTATCTGTGAAATTGTTGTGCCGTGATATGATCACTGCCCTAAAGTTGAAATTGCCCCGCTACGAACACACGGACTCGTGGCAAACCAACCTGCAGGGTTAACACAACACTGACTCGCCGGTGAAGTACAGAGAGACAGTTTGAGAACGCTCTTAATATTGCCCAGTGTTTGAGAGAGATTAACAGAGAGAAGTATGAGAGGATAATTTTCTGTGTCAAAAACTGTGCCAGGAAGGGGTATATATAGCGATAGAAGAAGGGAAAACTGACCCCTAAAACCGTGTTAAAAACGGTAATTAATGGGCAAAGGAAACTGCCCACTAACGGCTAGTGGAAGCAGTCAATAAGGAGTGGATTCAGGAATTGACTGATTCCATAACAGTCATATAAGGATGACAGATTTTTCCAGTAAAAATTTAGTTAAGTTAAGTTATTTCCCAAAGCCCAAAGCCCAAGGCCCATGGCCCACGGCCCACGGCCTGGTCCGGGCGGGCGGCGGCGCGCGCGTGTGGACTAGCCTAATCAAGAGCCCAACCACAAAAGCCTACCAAGTCACCAACTCAATAGATACTAGGAACATAACTATTAATAAACTCACCACTCACCTCTTATTCTTCCTATATGGGATCCCCAACTCTTCATATTCTTTTGAAGCAACTCAAGAGTTTTTGTAATACTCTTCTCACAAACTCCAACAAGGTGCTTGTACTATCGTGCGTCAAACTCCATCAATGGGGACAAATAAGAAAAGAGGGGCTCAATCATCTGGTGCAGCTGATAAATATTCTGCTAAGAACTCGAAGGATGTTGAGATACAGACTAAAAAGGGAGAATCCAGTTCCAATGGCAATGGAACGATAACTTCAGTTTGGAAGGTGAATGAAGGTAATGGGAGCTTGAAGGAAGCATCTGCGAAAGTATGGGAGGGTTTCAATTCTACTAAGATGTATTCTAAAGGTATGAATCTCAACTTTGTAACTCCAATTAGAAAGGAAGGGAAAATTGTTGCTCAACTTGATAATTCTAAGGTTCAAATGGGGAATATGAACTGGGAAAATGCTTTGATTTTTTATGTTATTGGACAAAATTCTACCTTAGTTGAGGGTGTCTATTACATTAAGAACCTTTGGAATAGAGTAGCCACTCTTGCTGTGTATAAACACGAGGATGGTCATTTATTTGGTGAAGTTTCAAACTAAAGTTAATAGAGATGAATTAAATATGTGTTCTGGACTTCATTAGTTCTATGCTAAGCCTATTGTTCTTAAGCAGTGTTGGTATGCTGATTTTGACTTTCAATATGAAATTCTCGGAGTCATTCCAGTGTGGTTAGGTTTCCTAATCTACCTCTGAACTGTTAGAGCTTTGGTTCTTTGAGTAGAATTAGTAGTGCCATTGTTTGTTGATGACTGTACTATTGTAGCTTTATATGAAACTAGGGTTATGTGGAATAATCTTTAGAAAATTCAGAGAAAGTTTGGTGCTAATTGGCATTGGTTACAAAGATAGGATCACTCTCCAAAAGGGAGGATTTGCTTGGTTGGAAGCATCAAGTGGTGGATATTGAGTTAGTTCAGTGTTATGAGCAAGTGTTCCACTGTAAGGTAGTTGATAAAGTTCAAAAATCAGGTTTTTTACATCTCTGTTGTGTATCGACTTCATACTTTTGAGACTAGAAGGGGTTTGTGGAGGTTATTGGTGGATTTCCAGGCCAACTGTATTGGTTTCAACTCTTTTACTCACACTTCAAACAGAGTTAGAGAGAATGGTAAGCCTACCAGTGATGCTGAAACTCGTAATTTTAGTGAGTTTATCTAGGGTGAAAGAAATACAAAGTAAGGGCCTGTTTTTCTCTTGGAGTAAGAAAGGTCAAGGCATTGAGAGAATCAAGAGTAGGATTGATAAGACTTCTGTAACACCCCGACAATTTTCTCTTATATAAAACATATATTTTCCAACTTAAAACAGAGAATTATCAAAGTATTATCACCCGTGTGAAAACGTATCGGCTTACTCAAAATTTTGTAGCGAAAAACATTAAATAAAACTTTAATAAATACTTAAAACCATAATAACCGTCAAGAAATTATCGAAACCTCAAACGTACTTCAAAACCCACTTAAACAACTTAAAAAGAAGGATAAATTGTGAATAACCACCTGTCAGATACACTAATTTCAAAATAACCACCCAAATTGTTTTGCATTTAAATAACCACATCTACTTACGTTCACGTTTTGAAATACCCACCTCTTAACGGAAAATCTTAACACCGTTAACTTTAGGGCTCAACTTTGTTAACTCCCTCCAAAATTTCACTAATTACCTTACTAATCTATAATTTGACTGGTCAAATCATGATTAACATTTTAAAAATCTTTTTTTAATTCAATTTTACAATTTTTTAAACTATATATTTTTGATAGATGACACGATAATGGACACAAATTTCGAGACAATATTTAATTGCGTTTTTAGTACTCAAGACGACGGTTTTTTGGAAAAACGGACACCACCATACGCCCTTTATGGGCACGAATTTTGAGATTTTGTACAAAACGAGTACCTACAAGCTGGGGATTCGGGCACGTACTTCGAGACAATATTTTTGGATGGAACACGTTTTTTGGAAAAACAGACACCGAATTATGATTAACATTTTAAAAATATTTTTTTATTCAATTATACAATTATTAAAACTATATATTTTGATATATGACACGATAATGGACACAAATTTCAAGACAATATTTAATCGCGTTTTTTATACTCAGGACGACGTTTTTTTCGAAAAACGGACACCACCATACGCTCTTTATGGGCACGAATTTTGAGATTCCATATAAAAAGAGTACCTACAAGCCGGGTTTTCGGACACGTACTTCGAGACAATTTTTTTGGATGGGACACGTTTTTTCAAAAAACGGACACCGCCGTACTTACAAGTCGGTGTCCGTTTTTCAAAAAAACTTTGTATTCCGTCTGGTGTCTGTTTTTCGAAAAAACGTCGTCTTGAGTATTAAAAACGCGATTAAATTTTGTGTCGAAATTTGTGTCCATAACCGTGTCATATATCAAAAATATATAGTTTAAAAAATTGTAAAATTGAATAAAAAAAGATTTTTAAAATGTTAATCATGATTTGACCAGTCAAATTAGTAAGGTAATTAGTGAAATTTTGGAGGGAGTTAACAAAGTTGAGCCCTAAAATTAACGGTGTTAAGATTTTCCGTTAAGAAGTGGTTATTTCAAAACGTGAATGTAAGTAGAGGTGGTTATTTGAATGCAAAACAATTTGAGGTGGTTATTTTGAAATTGGTGTATTTGACACGTGGTTATTCATAATTTATCCTAAAATAAATAATTCGTAAAGTCACTTAATGAAAGAAACATAAATAAAAGTAGCAATAGAAATGAGAAAACGATTTCTCATCAATATCTCCTAATTCTCAAATAAGTATGGACGCATCCTCTTCAGAGCTGTAGGCGAATATTCAATTGATGGATTGATAGCAAATTAAGGGTTATAACATGATCAATAGGCACAACCATGATCGACACACAGAAAAACACGTGATCAGCAAAGCTGAGTACATACATATAACAACAATGCACGAAAACCTAGCATGATACTACTAAGCAATAGAACATAATCAACAACGATATAAATAAACATAAAGTCATAAGATAGGACTCGACTACACAAGACTACGAAAATTCATCTAATAAATTGAATAGTAAATGGATCGAGTTATCTAACCAAACTGTCTTCGATTTAGAAGACGAATTACGTGGGGCATAATCCCCATAACCAACGATATCGAGGAACCTTTTATAATTAAATAGGGCACGATGATATTCCAGCCCCAAGAAAAGCCATGGGCTATCACCATGAACTCCAATTTATACTAGTCCAAAATTTCAGACGTGCACAAGTCTAAAGCTATTGCTATCTTCCACTTAAAGTATTAATATGTTATTCGATGTTGGACTCTAGCAAGACCACCAATATATAACATAATACAACAAACTTCCACTTTTATCTTATGATTATATAACGTGATCAAACAATTCCAACTGACCAATAAATTAATCCTCAATTTATTTGTTGACTAAAACCAACAATTGAAGTGTCCAAAGACAAAAATATAATTACCCTAAAAGCCCTCGGTCTTTGTAAAGTAGTAAAATAATAATAATACTAATCCAACTTACTCAACAAAGTCCTCGGCCTTTGAGGAATAATAAACTAATAATAAGGGAAGACAATACCAAAAATCCATAATCCAATAATAAATATTATTAATCCCTCATGCGAATTAATAAATAAACTTCCATTCCCAAACATGATTGAATGAAACATCTATTCAATCTTATAATAAACATCATAGGCACCACTTGAGCTGCTTTCAAGAAGATGACCAAGAATTAGTGGGTCTTTTTGAGCAATTTACTGGACCGGAGGAAGTTCTTCTTGCGGTTTCCTCGCTCAAGGAAGAAGGTAATTTCCTGTTCAAATCTAAGAGCTTCTCTGAAGCTATCGTCATCTATAAACGCACCAACGAATATCTATATTTTGTAGCCACCCTTTTATGTGAAAACTTGGCTTATTGTGATAAAAATCTTGTCATTAAGGACTTAGTTTTTTCTCTTAATCTTAATATTGCTGCTTGTGATCTCAAATTAAATGACTTTGATGAGGCACTTTTGGCCTGCTCTATGATTTTAGGTATTGTTAAGAATAATGTGAAGGCTTTGTTTAGAAGAGGTTTATCATACGCTAACTTCGGAATTCTGAGTAAAGCTCTTGAGGATCTTCAAATGGCAAATCTCATAGAGCCTAATAATAGAGATATCAGCAAAGAATTGACTAGGGTAGAGCACAAACTTTCCAAGGGCTTCAAGTTACAGTCTGAACTTCATGTTGAATTGGGTGTTAGTAGTCTACTAAGAGGGTTGGGTCAGGGATTACCCCCTCTTAAGTGTAAGGACATAATTGGGCAGACTAACAAGACTCGGTCGTGCGACTTAAAACCGCGGGACTGTGAGATAGTTGGGGCTTTAGATAATGGTATGGAAGCTGTTGATGTGCGACCTTGTGATTCCAACACCCTTCATTTGGTTAGTATACCACGTCACTCGGGTTTAGGTAAGGCTTCGGGTGCACATAGTGAGTTTGTGAAGGTTTCCTCGGAGGGTGCAGAGAGTATGGAGGTGATGGTAACTGCCGACTATCATGCTAGTGTTCTTAGAGGCAACACTAAAGTTCGTCACGCAGCTATCACAGTACAACCAAAGCATGACTTCAAACATTGCAAGAAGCCGGATCATTTCATGAGCATGAGTAGTAAGGATTTTGAGAAGTTGCATTCTGGGAAAGAACTTCAGTACTACCAGCCTTGTTCTTTTTCTTTTGTGAGGGTGCGTATCCTCACACCTAAAAATCCAATCTTAGCGGAGTCCCCTTCTCCATCTTCGTCAGGATTCATGATGGAAGCCAACCATGACACTCGCTCGTGGGAAGCAATGGTTTCCACCCCACTACCTGTGTTCAATGTTGGGGTCACCGAACCACGGGGGTGTATCTCGCAGCCTAAGGGTTGCGAGGTAACTCTGGAGGATCATGCTGTTAATCACAACGCTAACAAACTGTAGATTGTGAGCTTGGTCAAGCATGCGAAACAACCGATTTCCCTTCCACACAAGTCTCCAAAGAGCCGGTCGCGGCAAGGTAAGTTATTTTCTGTGCAGGTTAACAAGATGCGAAGCTCATTGGCAGTAAGAGACCAGCATGGCCAAGGTCACTGGAAGAGGGATGGCTTAGGTCCAAACGGAAGCTTAATTCCACAAGCGTAGCAGGATATAGATCTACTAGTTCCAGCCGTCATAAGGTTGCTCCATTGACTGCCAGTTCGAGAGTCAACCCAAGGATGGTTCATTCAAATTCAACCATGTCTGTTCTTGGCGTCAAACGAATGACCTCCACTCCACCTTCATCAAACATTTTTCTTCACACTCCTAGAAGTCTTGTAATGTTTCAGTTAGTTTTCACGTCCTAGTTGTCACGCGTCTGTCGGTTTTAGTCGTCATTGTGTCCCTGGTCCTCCGACTCTAGCTCTGGTAGCTGGGTAAGGTGTCTTGTTTTTCTTTTTGTTTGCTTTATGCTTGTAAGCTTGTAAAAAAAACATCATAGGCAATCAACATGCTCAAAAACACGTAATTCCATAAAACAACAGCCACGTATGAACCATAAAAAGGTTTCCTATACATGATACCATACATAGTCCTAACCGTAAGACATGATACTAGTCTAACACATAAGGACATGTAAGTACCTTGTGTAGACAAAATGAGAGGCCACTTTATGAACTCTAGAAATCACTTAAGGAAAAATTCTCCGCCTATCGATTAATAAATTAACAGTAAATTACAACAATTATTTCAAAACTCGTTTTAGAATCATTTAAAAACGTTAAAGTCTCTACCTTTAACAACTTTTAATATTATACTAAAAAACTATGCTTTAAAACCTTAAAAAGCATTACTTTTATATTTAAAACTCACTTTAAATATAAATCTATAAATCTGAAATTATAATTAAATTTACAAATCATAAAAATCAGATTTTTAATTACTTAAACAATAAAGTTACAAACTTTATTTATAAAACATACTCCCTCCGTCCTTTATTAGTTGCAAAATTTTCATATATGGTTGTCCCATATTAATTGCAACACTTCTTTTTTAGCCGTGGACCCACCAATATTTTATTATATATCACCTAACTAATATATCCCACGCATTCACTGATTTATGTGAAAAACATTAAAATATTACTCCCCTACTCTATTGACTTCCTAAAAGTACCAGATATTTTATATCACATCAATTATATAATAAATTAATATAATCTACATACTACTCTATTAACTTCCTAAAACTGTGTGCACAAGCTATTGTTGCAATCAATATGGGACGGAGGGAGTATAATAATCACAACTTTAATGACTAAACTATCTAATTAATATAATAGAGGATAAAGGGATAAGAATTAACCGGACGAAAACACGAAAACTGGAAGAACAAGAGGAGAGAAGACACGTGGGGAGGTGCGTGGCTGGTTGGTCGGCACGTGTTGCTGCTGCTGGGTGCTGTGTTGGGCTTGCGTGAGCCGAGAGAAGAGAAAGAGTGTTGCAGGCTTGCAGCTGTTGTGGTGGTGCCCGGCAGCGAAGGAGGTAGTAGGGAGTATGAGCGGTGGTGCAAGTGTGGCGGTGGTTACCGGAAAAACAAGGGTGAGTGGGAATGGTGGTTGTCGGACGGCCGAAAAACGATAGAGAGAGGGTGAGGGAAAAACAGGATGGGTGAGAGAGAAAAAGAGAGTGGAAAATAAAGTGTGGAAAATTGGGGTTAAGTGGGGGTATTTATAAGTTTTCTTAGAAACCTAATACAAGTAGGTCTAGGATTAGTTTGGGCTATTAAGTTGATCATCAAGTTTAAAAAATATTTGGACTCCTCAACCCATAGTTAAAATGAATTTAAAACACGACCCAAAATCCAATTTAAATATTTAATAACTTAAAAGTCCAACCAAATAAAATATTTTTAAGTTTGAGTTTTAAAATAGTCAACTCTTAAATAATTTAATTAAACATGAAAACTAATTATAAATATACTTTAAGTATATTTATAAAATTACAACTTTTGGCAATGTGGTTTGGTTCCAACAATTCCATGTTATTGAAGTTGATTATTGTGCTTTAGGGATTTTTGATCACTTTCCTTTGGTGTTACAGTTAGCTTAGAATATGTGTAGTAGCGGCAGACCTTTTAAATTCTTTAATGCTATTGCTGAGCATAAAGACTTTACTGAGGTGATTCAGACTTATTGGAAGAAAAAACAAGGTGGGTTTTGCATGCAACATGTGTGGAACAACCTAAAAGATCTTAAGAAGTTGTTTAAAGATCTTTATCACAAGGAGCATCATAATCTCTTGGTTAGAAATTAGTTGTTGGCTCTTCAAACTAATGATGATCTTGCCTGGAATGAGGAGTTGTAATTGAGAGAGAGCAATTATATACAACAAATTAGACACGGGAGTAGCATTCATAAAAGCATTCTCAAGCAAAAAGCTAGGATCTATTGGCTTAAGCTTGGAGATGTTAACACTTCTTTCTTTCATGCTGCTATGAGAGACAGGTATGCCAGCAATAGAATTTCTTTTATTAAATGTGAATCTGGTGTCATTTTACATGAAGAAATTGAGATTGTTGCTCATCTGGTGGAGTTTTATAAGAGGTTGCACGACACTATTGATAGCTCATTACAGGGGCTTGATATTAGCGTTGTTAGGGTAGGGACACAAGTTAGTAAAGAAGCTTCTTTAATGCTCATCTCCCTTGTTTCTTGTGATGAGATTGAGAGAGCTTTGTTTAGTACTCCCTTCGTCCCATATTAGATGACACACTTCCTTTATTCGTCCGTTTCACATTAGTTGTTACACTTCCGTAAATAATAAGGGAGTTAAATAGAAATATTATTTTTTCATATTGATGGGTTCCACATATAATTAATTTATTAACCTCACTCAGTCCAAACCCATATGATATGTCCCACCAACATGTATTTCATGTACTAAAACAAATATCAATAATCAACTACTCTCAATAGAATAAGTTAGTCAAATAACACTCCTCCAACTCTGTGCTAGTCAAAGTGTATCATTTAATATGGTACGGAGGGAGTATTGATGATAGTAAAGCTCTTGGGGTGGATCGTTAAGATGCATTCTTCTTTAAAGAAGCCTGACCATTTCTTAAAATGATATTGGTACAACTGTATTAGAATATTTTTATAACTGCATTATGCATACTCCTGTTAATTTTACTTTAGTTTCTAAAGTTACTGATGCTAATATGGCTTTGTTTTTAGCCCTATTGCATGTTGTACTATGTTATACAAGATTATCTCAAAGGTGTTGACTAGAAGGGTGCAAGGTGTTATTGGTGAGGTTGTTTGTTAAGCTTAGTCTGGTTTTATTCCTGGAGACAAATCTTTGATAATATTTTGTTAGCCACTGAGCTTATCAATTAGGGGATATACTAGAGATAATATGTCTCCTAGAGCTATGATAAAAGTGGATATTAGGAAAGCCTTACGATTTAGTGGATTAGCTTTTCCTCGAAAGTATCTTAAATGAATTGGGGTTCCCTGCTAAGTTTGTTAGTTGGATTATGGGGTGTGTTACTTCCCTTTCTTACGTTATCTTGGTAAATGTCTGCCCTTCTGCTCCTTTTCATGCTAAAAGAGGTCTGAGGCAATGATATGAATGCAACTGTAATGAAAGTAACATTCAAGTACATACATATGAAACTAAAGAATAAAGTCCGAATTTTTATGTGTTTTATGTTTATGTGTTTGTGGATATGATAATTAAATCAAGCATTCCTGAAAGATTTAATTAACTCTTAATCTCCCTTAAACCATTACCTGGAGTTAAGTAGATTAACACTCAATAATAATCACTCCTGAATATTATGTGAATGGACGAATTTAATTGAAAGCAACAATTAAATCACTCGAAAATAACAATGAATGAATCAAACTTACTTCTTTATTGACTAAACAGGCGCCTATTTATACTAGTACAAGTTCTAGTATGATTAGGAAGCCAAACTCTATCTAAAAGCATATAAATCTTAATCCCTAGAATCTAGGAAAAGATAAAGATAAACATAATGAAGATAATCTAATAAGAATGATAGGATTTTCGTCCAATCAATCTTATTTCACACGCCTAAGCTTCCTTATCATTTAGCTAGATCAATCCTAATCTTAATAGGAATTACAACTCAACTAGGACTCTCATATAACCGAATTTCCAACCATAATTTCGGTCATATAGACAAAAATTAAAATATTAATTAAATGTCTAAAAATAACATGACAAAAGACTCTTAAAGACTCCAAGTAACTAAATATGGACGTCCCATATTAGTCTTCACAACTAGGATCATCATCCCAAGCAATCATGGTTACAAAGGAAGCATTAGATTTGAGCTTGAATCTAAAGGCTTCAAGAACCAAGCAAATAGGTTCATCTCCAATGGTTAACTTTGCCTCTTGACTCATGTCCGGCAAGGAGATCCTCTTTCTCCTTTCTTATTTGCTATTTGCATGGAATATCATAGTAGAAGTTTAAGTTAGTTGCAAAAGAATCCTGTGTTCAAATACCACCCTAAATAATGTGCTAAGCTTGGGTTGACTCATCTAATTTTTTTTTATGATCTTATGATGTTTGCTAGAGCTGATTCTTCTTCTCATGGCTTATTTAGTACTTATATAAAGTTCTATTGTGTGTCTGGTTTGTTTTCCAATCCAGAGAAGAGTGCTATCAATTTTCTTGGAATTAGTGAAGAGAGGAAAGCCAATTTTTGTTCAGAGGTTCGTATACCTATTGGAAGCCTACCTTTTAGATATTTAGGTATCCCACTATCTAGTAGAAAGTTGTCTTACCTTCAATGAAAGCCTTTGGTTGAGAAGATTATTGGTAGAGCTAAATCTTGGGTAGCTCATATGCTCTTATATGTTGGTAGGGTTCAACTTATTAGAAACATTTTGATTTTTATGCATAATTATTGGGCACTTATTTTTCCTTTGCCTAAGAAAATTGTTTAAGAGGTGGAAAATATTTGTAGAAAATTCTTATGGACTGGTAATGTGAATGTCTAGGAAAGCTTGCGTGACTTGGTAAGATTGATGTTTACCTAAAGCTGTTGGGGGTTTAGATATCAAGAACATGATTGAGTGGAATAAAGCTGCTTAGCTGAAGAACCTTAGGGCTCTTTGTTTCCAAAAGGAGAAGCTTTGAGTAAAATAAGCACCCATTTAATCTTTGCATATGTACTTTGTGAAGAGCAAGAACCTACTTAACATGGAAATTTCTCAACAATGCTCTTGGATGTTGAGGGATATTATGCAAACATTAGTGGAAAAAATAGCAATAGTTGCACCTCATTAGCGGCGGGCTAGTTGAACAACCCGTAGCTACTTTACGTTAACTGCGGGCCTCTAAAAGAGCCCTTCGCTAAAATTTATTTTGAGGCGGACTTTGTTTAAGGCCCGCAGCTAAATTGCCCAACAATTGATTTTATCACATTATAATGTCTTAATTAGTTTGTAGAATAGAACTTGATCAATGTGGATTATTGTCATTGTTGGAACTCTGGAACTTGATCAATGTGGAATATAAATCTATAGTAAAGAATAAGAGTTTGAGATACAAATAAACTTCTTGAATCAAACATTGTTTAAGCTGAAGCATGCACTTGTATAATGTTAATCAAATTTACTTTTTCTTAGGATATCCATAAATGAATATTAAAAAGGATTTTCGAAAATAAGTTTTTTTAAAAAATATGGACATTTGTTGCGGGCCTTACAATACAGCCCACAACTATTAATTGTTGTTGCTGCGAGCTATTCTATACGGGCCGCAGTAAATAGACTTTTACTTGATGCGAACAAGCCCACAGCTAGTGTAATTATTAGTAGCCGCGCCTCAAGTAGCTATGTTTTACAATATGCAGCTACAAGACCTTTTAGGCCCGCAATTAATGGTGTTTTTTCCACTAGTGAAAGTAGAAGATTACTCGAAGGTACAGATGGATGGACTGAGTTAATGGTCAAGCAGAAAGTCTCTATTGCAAAGACTTATAGGATGCTTGTGGATACTAATGAATTTTGAATGGAAAAGGTTATATTGTAATAATACTGCTTCTCCTAAGAGTATTTTTATCGTGCGGTTGGCTCTGAAAACAGGTTATCAACAAAGGATAAACAGTTTAGCTAGGTCATCACTGAAGATAATCTGTGTGGGATTTGTGTAGGTGCTATTGAGACAGTTCAACATTTATTCTTTAAGTGTTCTTATGGTGTTGATATTTGACAGAGTATACTGAGATTGATGAAGTATCAAAAGGCTATAAGAGACTTTTCAACATGAAGCTTCTCTAGAAAGGTTAGCCAGAAGAAATCTGGTGTTACTAAGCTTTATGTTTCTTGTTTTACTGAGACCATCTATCAGATTTGGTGTCAAAGAAATAGGCTTGTATTTAATAAAGTTTTAGCTAGTGTTGATAGTACTGTGAAAGATGTACTCTTCAGGGTGGCTAGTAGGTGCAAAGGAGAAGTTGTTAACCTTCTTTTTTGGTGAGTGTTATTTCTCCTTTCTACTGAGCTAGGCACACATGAAGAGTATGAGTCGCCAACCCTTCCTAGAAGGTGTGGTTTCTCTTATACTGATGCTTTTGTCCTAAACCTTGAGTATGGAGTGTTGTAGGCTTGTACATTTTTTTATCATGACATATATATCTTTTCTTTTTGTCACAAAAATATACATTACCTGCCCAACTAGTCAGAAAGTAAACAAAAAAATTACTTTGAACTATGTCCATATCCACCTCTGCAGAAAACAACTCAGATTAATAACCACCGTAAATAAAAAACACACAAAAATTCAAAGAGCAAACCCACCTAAAGAGGAGTGAGGAGGAATATCAAGACTGTAACGGCTCGGCCATTAGCAAAGTAATGATCGGCTGTCACTAAACGCGTTGACCCATTTCCAAAGTAAGTCAACGTACTTAGATAGAAGCATCAAGCTAGGTCTTTAAACAAAAGTTATTACAAAACCGAAATTCAAGTAGAAGCTTAAAATACGATGTCTTATACAAAATTCGTCCTCCCCGTCAAATATAACTAACAAGCATCTTCAAATAGCTTCACATAACATAGGACGGTTCCCACAATCTAAACCTGCAAAATAACTGAATCTGCCTCCACCGGGACAGGTTATTAGCATTAGGTTTAACATAAGTTGTGTGAGTCTAAACCATTTCCTTCTATTTTATTTCTCTTGTTACTATATACATACTTGTGATTGTTATTGCTAACCCTTTTCTTAGCTTGGTGTTGTATGCCCCGTTCCGATCGAGCTTTGCCATTGATCCCCCTTGACATTGAGCTCGAAAGGACGGTAAAGTCTCTCAAGCGAAAGTTAAGGAAAGATAGCCAACAAGCACAAGCTTCATCTTCAACACCATTTGTAGAGGTGGAGGGCGACACGAGCTCCACCCTCTCTAGTCCTCCGAACTCCCCAACAACTAGCCATTCAAGTTACTCGAGTTCATTCCTTTCCTCCGACACAAATATGGAAGATAATAGAACTTTGAGGGACTATGGCACCCCAATGGCCTATGCCCCTTCTAGTGCTATTGTTCCTCCATCTACACAAGCGAATGATTTCGAGTTCAAATCGGCTTTCATCCAACTAATCTCCAACAACCAATATGGGGGGTCTAATTATGAGTGCCCTCAAGAACATTTGAGGAAGTTCACCGAGTTTTTCTCTATGGTGAAGCACAATGGGGTCACTCAAGACTTCATCAAGCTTAGTATGTTCAAGTTCTCACTCAAGGACGAAGCTTCACATTGGCTCACAACGCTCTCTCCGAACTCATTGACTACTTGGGATGATGTCACAAGAGCCTTCCATAGCCGGTTTTTCTCATTACAAAAGACCGCCGAAATGAGGGCAAGCATTATGAACTTCCAAGATAAGGAGGAGAGAGCTTATATGATGCATGGGAGAGGTTCAAGAGTTTGTTGAGGCAATGTCCACATCACAATATGGAAAAGTGGATGCAACTTCATTGCTTCTACAATGGTCTCTCAACCCAAAACAAGACAAGTTTGAATGCGGGTGCCGAGTCCCATTATGATGAAACCGATGGATGTTGCTTTTGACTCCATTGAGAATGTGGTACAAAATGATCGTGATTGGAGCCAAAGCGAAAGAGCATCGACCTCAACCTCCAAAAGAGGTGGAAGGTATGAAATTGATAGTATTGGTGTTCTTACTTCTAAAGTAGATGCATTGATGAGTCAATTGAAGTCCACCAATATGTCCCCCTCCCTCTAATGTCTCTATGCTTGGTCAATCCTCTAATCCCAATTCTTATGCTCCCCCTAATGTGCAACAAATGAATCAATGTGGTTATGGTCCGAATGGTTTGAATAACAATATGCCGATGAATTGCATGTTTTGTGATATTTGTGGGTCTTATGACCATCACCCCCAACAATGTAATAGCATCGAGTCTCAACAAGGTCATTCTCCTTCAATGGAACAAGTTAACGCTTTGAACCAAAAGTTTGACCCCTACTCTAATACTTTCAATCCGGGTTGGCGTCAAAATCCTAACTTTAGTTGGAGAAATCCAACTCAAAACACCAACCAAGGTTATAGTCAAGGTCAAACTCAAAGTCAAGGTCAAAATAACTTTTCTCAAAATTTCAACCAAGGTCAAAATCAATTTAATCAAGGCCAATATGGATACAACCAAGGTCAACACCGTGGTTCGTATTCTAATCAAGGCCAAAATTCTCATTCAAGAGTACCACCCGGTTTTCATGGAAACTCTTCGGGTTTCCAAGGAGACCAAAGGAATTCCAATGCTCTTCCTTTGAATGCTCCTCTCCAAATTGGACCACCCACCACCACCACTAGTCTCGAAAGTATGATGCAGTCTTTCATTACCACTCAAACTAAAGAGACTAGTGAGCTAAAAGAGAGCCTCAAGCAAATGCAAGTTCACACAAAAATGCTTGAGACTCAATTAGCTCAAATGGCGGGGTCCATTAAGGAAGGATCATCAACTAAATTGCCTAGTCAAGGTGTAAATCCAAGAGAACATGCTAATGCCATTGTGACTAGAAGTGGGAAGAAATTGAATGAGGTGGAATCGCCAAGTGTTGAAAATGATTTTGAAAATGACCAACCGGTTGAAACTACTTGTGGTGAGGGAGAAGAAAATGTTGAGAAAGCAAAGAATGACCCACCTCCCTTTGTGGCAAAGTTGCCTTATCCCTCTCGGTTTACAAGTTCCAAACTTGATGATCAATTTGCCAAGTTCTTAGATGTGCTCAAGAAACTTTACATTAATATACCATTCACCGATGTCATTAAGCAAATGCCCACCTATGCCAAATTCTTGAAAGATGTGTTAAGCAAGAAAAGGGACTTAGATTGCGTGGAAACTATTAATTTGACTGAAAATTATAGTGCCATTATCCAAAACAAGTTGCCCACGAAACTTAAGGACCCCGGAAGCTTTTCCATTCCATGTGCTATAGGTGATATGACCATTGACAAGGCCTTGTGTGACTTGGGTGCTAGCGTAAGTTTGATGCCTTACTCCGTTTGCAAAAGATTGGACTTAGGTGAACTCAAGCCTACTCACATTTCACTTCAATTAGCCGATCGTTCGGTTAAGATGCCCATAGGAAAGCTTGAGGATGTACCCCTTAAGGTTGGGAAGTTCTACATTCCCGTAGACTTTGTTGTACTTGAGATGGATGAAGATCCAAATGTCCCAATAATCTTAGGGCGACCTTTCTTAGCTACGGCGGGGGCTATCATTGATGTAAAGAATGGCAAATTGAGCTTCAAGATAGGAAGTGAAAACATTGAGTTTAATTTACACCAAATCATGAAATGTCCTACTCACATGGATGACCATTGCATGCGTATTGATAGTTTAGATGATGTCATTGATGAATATATAGCCATGCATTTGCATTCCTCTAACAATATGTTTGAGTATGATGTGATGGAAGGCGAAGAGAAAGAAAAGCTTGATGTGGAGGTAGATGCAATTGAGGAGAATCTTGCTCTACCTCCTACTTTAGAAGCACATGAGGAGGCATATCTTTGCCTAGAAGATGAACAAGGAAAAGATGAACCGACCGATGAAGAAGAAGCCCCTAAGGTAGAGCTTAAACCTCTACCTCCCAACTTGAGGTATGAATTCTTGGGACCTTCTTCTACTTTTCTGGTCATTGTGAATGCTAGTTTGGATGAGGCCCAAACCTCAAAGTTATTAGATGTGTTGCGCTTGCATCGCAAAGCGTTGGGCTATAGTTTGAATGATTTGAAAGGAATAAGCCAAACACTTTGCATGCATCGCATTTCCTTGGAGGATGATGCTAGACCCTCTATCGAAAGACAAAGGAAGCTCAATCCTCCAATGATGGAAGTGGTGAAAAAGGAGATCCTCAAACTACTTGCCGTTGGTATCATCTACCCTATCTCCGATAGTAGATGGGTGGCACCGGTGCAAGTAGTTCCTAAAAAGGGTGGGATGACGGTTGTTAAAAATGAAAAATCCGAGCTCATCCCTATGAGGACCGTGATGGGGTGGAGGATGTGCATTGATTATAGAAAGTTGAATGCCTCCACCAAGAAAGACCATTTTCCTTTACCTTTTATTAATCAAATGCTTGAAAGGTTGGCGGTGCACAAGTACTTTTGCTATCTTGACGGGTTCTCGGGATTCTTTCAAATTCCAATTCATCCCGATGACCAAGAAAAGACTACATTCACTTGCCCTTATGGTACTTATGCTTATCATAAGATGCCATTTGGGTTGTGTAATGCACCCGCCACCTTCCAACGTTGTATGATGGCTATTTTTGCCGATATGATTGAAAAAGAGATGGAAGTTTTTATGGATGACTTCTCCGTTTGTGGAGGATCTTTTGATGATTGCCTTGTGAATCTCGTTCGATGTTTGGAGAGGTGTGAGAAAGCTAACTTGGTCCTCAATTGGGAAAAATGCCACTTTATGGTGCAAGAAGGAATTGTTCTTGGCCATAAAGTGTCACATAAAGGAATTGAGGTTGACCAAGCCAAGGTTGAGGTCATTGAGAAACTACCCCCTCCCACAAATGTTAAGGGAGTGAGGTCCTTCTTGGGTCACGCCGGTTTTTACCGACGTTTCATCAAGGATTTCTCAAAGATCGCTAAACCGCTCACATCTTTGCTCCAAAAGGAGAACGAGTTTGAATTTGATGATGTTTGTTTAGATGCCTTTGCTAGAATCAAAAGTGCTCTCACTTCGGCTCCAATTGTTCAAGCACCGAATTGGAGTCTTCCCTTTGAGCTCATGTGTGATGCGAGTGATATCGCCGTTGGGGCAGTATTGGGTCAAAGAAAGGAAAGGAAGCTCCACGTCATCCACTATGCAAGCAAAACGCTCAATGATGCCCAAAAGAACTACACCACCATGGAGAAAGAGCTACTAGGGGTGGTGTATGCTTTTGAGAAGTTCCGGGCATACCTTGTGGGGTCCAAGACCATTGTTTATACGGACCATTCCGCCCTCAAGTACTTGATGGCGAAAAAGGATGCCAAGCCAATGTTGATTCGTTGGGTGTTATTGCTCCAAGAGTTTGATATTGAGGTGAGGGACAAAAAGGGGTCCGAAAATCTTGTGGCGGATTACCTCTCAAGAATCGTTTGTGATGAGGATTTCCCGGCTCTTCCCATTGATGACTACATGAGGGACGACGTTCTATATGCGGTTGAGAGCACAAACTTGCCATGGTTTGCCGTCAACTACCTAGCTTGTAGCGTGATTCCCCCGGATTTCACAAAGCAACAACGTCGAAAACTTAGGCATGATGCAAAACAATTTATTTGGGATGAGCCACTATTATACAAGAGAGAGTCCGATGCTCTATATAGGAGATGTGTGCCTAATGAGGAAGTTCGAAGCGTCTTGGAAATGTGCCACTCTTCACCATGTGGGGGGCATATGAGCTCCAACAAGACGGTGGCCAAGATACTTCAAAGTGGTATTTATTGGCCAACCATGTTTAGAGACACTTGGAGTTTCATCAAGAGTTGTGATAGGTGCCAAAGGATGGGGAACATTTCAAGGAGACATGAGATGCCGCTCAACACTATCCTTGAACTTGAAGTGTTTGATGTATGGGCTATTGACTTCATGGGCCCATTCCCTTCCTCTTGTGGTAACCAATACATCATAGTAGCCGTTGATTATGTATCAAAATGGGTCGAGGCAATTGCATCTCCAACAAATGACTCCAAAGTAGTGATGAAGATGTTCAAGAAGATTATCTTCCCAAGATTCGGTGTTTCTAGAGCCATCATAAGTGATGGTGGCTCTCACTTCGCCAAAAAGTCATTCCAATCATTGCTTGCGAAGTATGGAGTGAACCACAAGGTTGGGTTGGCTTATCACCCTCAAACTAGTGGTCAAGCCGAGATCTCAAATAGGGAGATTAAGACCATCTTAGAGAAGACGGTAGAGAGGGCGAGAAAAGATTGGTCTTTGAAGCTCGATGATGCCTTGTGGGCATATCGAACCGCTTTTAAGACACCTATTGGCACCACCCCTTACAAGCTTGTTTATGGCAAGTCTTGTCACCTACCGGTTGAGCTAGAGCATCGAGCACATTGGGCTATCAAGCACATAAACTTTGATTTGAAGAGTGCCGGTGAGAAAAGGTGGTTGGATCTTCACGCTTTGGAGGAGCTTAGGCAAGAGGCCTATGATTGTGCAAGCATTTACAAGGCAAGAACAAAGGCCTTTCATGACAAGAACATCTTGAAGAGAGAATTTGCAAAAGGGGATAAGGTGCTCCTATTCAACTCACGCTTGAAACTTTTTCGGGCAAGTTGAAGTCTAGGTGGAGCGGACCTTTTGAGGTGGTCAATGTGCTCCCGTACGGTTCGGTGGAGATAAAGAGTGAAGCAACCGGCTCCTTTCAAGTTAATGGGAAAAGATTGAAAATCTACTATGAAGGAGACCAAGTCGGAAAAGTGTTCTCCATCAATCTTGAGGAGTTTGGCACCTCACCCCAAGACAAGTGATATCCTTTTATGGTCAAGCTAATGACCTTAAAAACAAGCGCTTATTGGGAGGCAACCCAATTTTTCTATCCTTTTTCTCTTAATTGTTCGATTTTTTAGTTGACACTTGTCTAACCTTGCGATTATTTGATTTTTATTTTCTATTTTTTTCTTTCTTTTGGTGTTTCGGATGCTATAACTAGTGCTTGATGAGTTTGGATGACTATGAGCATTTGAGGTTGATCATGTGAGAAATGGTGATTTTAGAAAAATGAGTTGAGTTACAATAAAAAAAAGAAAAAGAAAAAAAAGGGTAATTTAAGTTTAAAAAAAAAAACAACAATATAGAAAAAAAGAGAGAGAAAAAAAAGGGTGATTATTAGATTTTTGAAAAAATTGAAAAAAAAGGGGTAGAAAGAGAAAACGAAAAAAAAACGAGTGTAAAGCAAGCAAAAATGGATCGCCCGATCCCCATAAGTGATCGGCCGATCAGAACCTGGCAGTAGCTCTCCAAGATTTGCCAAATTCTGATCGCCCGATCGTCCGTGGAGATCGCCCGATCTGAAACCCGATCGCCCGATCGTTTTCTGGATCGCCCAGCTCAACTTTTTTTTCTTTACAAAAAAAAAGTATTTTTTTACCCAGCCAAAACCGTTCCACCCCTCCCATACCACTCATTTTCACTTATCTCTCACTCTCATCTTCATCTTCATCTTCAACTCTCCTCAAACCCTAACCTCCATACTCCAAAAACTATATCAATCTCACTCATTTTTCTTCCAAAATCTCACAAAAACAATCAAATTCCTTATACTACTCCACAAAATTCACATTTCTTCACCATTTTTCCACTCATTTACCCAAAACACCATCAAACCCCAATTTCTACCATATTCAAGAACTTCATATTTTAACAAGTTGGAAGGCAAGGGTAGCTTAACAAAGGTTGAAGGAACATTCCCAAGCTTCAAGGAAGGATTGTACTCACTATTTGGTATACAATTTCTTCATTCTCTTTTTGTTCCTTACTCCACCATTTTTGCTTATACTCTTGTTTATTTTAGAAAGGAATTGCCTAGACTTGTTTTGTTGAATCTTGAATTGGTTATTATTGGTTTCTTTGGAGTTTTGAGTGTGAATTGGTCCTAGTTGGAGTAGTATTAGGCTAAAAATCTTGATTATGTGATTGTCTACATTGAAGTATTATATTGTTGGATAGTTGATTGGTTGCCTTTGGTTGAATTGGTGTATGATTTGGTCTTCATTTTTGGGTACTTTGAATTGTTCATTATACTTGAAGGTTTGTGATCGGGCACCTTGTTGATTGTGGTCGAGACATTCTCCATAAACTCCCACTCCTCACAAATGGCCCCAAAAACTAAAGCTACAAAAACTTCAAAACGAGCCACACCATCCACTTCCTCCTCACAAACACCATGGGGGCAAATGGGCATCACCCTTACCTCAAAAATCCACCAAGAACGCTTTGTATCTCTCTTAGGTCGTGCAATCAAACCCACAAAATTCTTTGATGAGAGAGTACTTCGCAATCTAGGTGTTTTTGAGGAGACTCTTGAGCTATGTGACCGTTTAGGGTGGGTCAACTTCGTATGCATGCCCCCCGCCTTCACCTATGAGCGTCTTACACTTGAGTTCCTCTCCACGCTCGAGTGTACTATTGAGGAGAACGAGGATGATGAGGGTCAACCCCAAGTCACCTTTCAACTCTTCAACATTCATAGGGCGGTAGACTATGTTTTCCTTTGCAAGATTTTTGGTTGGGATGAGGAAGCTCCTTTAAACGAGTATATCAACCATGACTTCATTGGGTATGAGTTTGAAAGAGCATGGGGAAATATTACGGGCAACTATAACCCACCTAAAAATCCAAAGTCTTCCCACATCATACATCCGGCCATCCGCTACGTCCACCGACTTCTTGTGTATTGCATATATGGACGAGCGGAACTTGGTAACGCTAGCAAGGATGAGGGAAAGGCTCTTTGGATCATGTGCCGCCCAAAAACTAGGCCCGTGCCAATCAACTTTGCCGAGCATCTCATTCAAAGATTTATCATGCTCCGTGATGGTGTTCATCACCGCAAGGATATCATCATGGGCGGGATGATAACTATGATAGCAAGGTATTGGCACACCAACGAAGAGTTCAACACCATGGCACCAATATCTCAACGGATACTTCTTGATGATACTACATTGCACCAAATGAATTTCTACCACTACATCGAAGGCAACCACGAACAAATCATATGGTTAGTGCGGGAGTTAGATTATTGTCACCTTCCGAACCCCACACTAACCCGGTTCGGAGATGGAGCCCGCCCCTACCTCATGGCAAGGGAGATCGCCCCACGGGAAGCAGAGTTGCAAGCTCTTGCAGTTGATGAAGCGAGGAGACAACAACAACGTCGACGACCACAACAACGACAACCCACCCACCCCATGGACGAAGCCGGCCCATCCGGCGAAGGTACGTCCTCCTCTCATGTTTATGATTTTAGTTCTATTGGGGCGTCTATTGAGGCCATGGCTAGTGAGCAAAGCACCCATTTTCAAAATATTTATGCTCGGTTTGATAACGTCAATGCTCACTATGCTAGCATGAGCACTAGACTTGATAGCATTGATGTTAACTACCGTGGCATGGATGCTAGGCTCAATAGCATGAGTGAGACACTTGGCACTCTACGCCAAGACGTGGATGGTATGCGGTTAAGACAAGACCAAATGTACGCCTACCAAGTTGATCAAAACTTTTTTCCGCCTTACCCAAACTATCCCTCATGGCCCCCACACCCGTTCCCTCCCCCGGAAGGTGGGCAATAGATCGCCCTTGATCACTTCCACATGTTTTCTCACTTTGTAACACCGAGACGGTGTTCATTTTAAGTTTGGGGGTGCATCATAAGGCGATCAAGGACTTGTGCTTGATTATTAGACTTGAGATATTTTGTGCCTTATCATGTCTCATTTGCATGCATAGATGTTTTGGTGATGGTTGTCATCATGTCGTTGATTGTTGTTGATTGTTGTTGGATGTTGGTGCCCTATATGTTGTTGTCTACCCCATGGTTCCTTTATTGCTAGTGCACATACTTGGTTAAGGTTGAGCCTTTATTGCTTGATTTGTGATTGATGAGTTCGATTGCCCTAGCTCCCACTTGAAAATCCAAAGTCTCCGAAACACCTTTGTACAAACTTTTCTCCCATATTATATTATTTTTCCTTTTTTTTCTTTTGTAAAAATCTTTTATTGTGTTTTCCTATCTTCCTTGTAAAAAAAAGAAAAAAAAGAAGGACTATTTATTTTTGAAAAAGAAAAAAAAGGAAGCTCTTAGAATAAATAAAACTCAAGAATAAACAAACACCCAAGATCGTTTCTATTTGAAAGAGTTTATGATGACCAAAGCAAGCGAAAATGAGAATGAAATTGTGTTACCTAATATTGGAACATGTGTAGATTAGGGAGTTTTGAGATGATCTAAACTTTGTTGTTTGCCATCAAGTCAAATAACTCATAAACAAAAACAACAAGATTCTCCTTAAATAAGTCACTTGGTTCTATCCTTCATGATATAGGAAGTCCTTACTTGGTTCTCATAACTCGAGTCCCCTAGTGCATTCGACAATCTACCCCAAATAGCTTGGCATTTTCACCACCCTATAAAAAAAAGATTTAGTTTCAAAAAAAAGGGCTAGTAGCCTCAAAAAAATAAAAAGATGAAAAGGAAACAAAAAAGAAAAAATGCATATTTTCAATAAGAGTTGCGAAAGGGTGGTTAGTAACCAAGGTCCTAGCGCATTCCAATGCTCAAGTGGGGATTCAAAAAAGTGAAGTAAAACCCCCTAGTGACGACGGGATCGTTGCGGCTTGAGTATGAATGTTTTTCCTCCTAGTGCGTCTCCGACCGAGTACTTGGTACCGTGACTGAGAAACATGTTTACTTCGTGAGTGGACGGACCGCATAAAGAGGGCGAGACTAAGCCCCGCACTCCTTGGTAGTTGCATCACTATTTCACATGCTTTCATTTCGATAATAATGAAAATGCTAAGTTTGGGGGAAAATTTTCCGCACATTGAGGATAGAGTTACTTGAGTCGGTTTTCTCATCCTATACATGAGTTTGTGAACTAAACGACCCTAGGAGCAATGGCGTTGAAAGTAGTGGAAAGTTAGAGAATTTGTTGAGTTTACACCTTAGTTTAGCTCGTCTCATAACCTCCTTCTCTACTCATGTGTTGTGTTGGAATTGAAAGAAAACGTTCTCATATATGCTTGCTTGCGGTCCGCTCATGACTCCATCTCCCATACCTTGGTGATGTTTTCATTCTTGGGTTGTTGCTTGTTTGAGTTGGTGTATTGGCTTTGTGGGTATGCCTTCTAGAAAACCCTCACGAGACCATCCTCGTCCACTAGGGTCATCCTAGGGGTTTAAAGGGCTTGTTGCATATGCTAAATGCAACCGTGGACTCCACGAAAGTGAGTTTGTTTGGTTTCTTCCCTTTCCCCCTTTTGGTGGTCTCATTTTTGTTGGTCTTATCGAGTCACCTTTGTGCATCGTCTAGTCATCCATTTTGATTTGCTTGAGGACAAGCAAAGAGTCAAGTTTGGGGGAAGTTGATGAGTGAGATTTATCGCACTCATAGGGTAGCTTTTGGTCTATTTTATTGCTTTTTTTCTTGGTGTTTCTTTACTTCTTACATCTATTTTCATCATCTCCGCCCCATTTGGGGCTTCTCACTATTTTCTTTGATATTCTCTCATTTTCATGGTTTTCTATCCTTATTTTCTATTCCATGTGCTTTTTTTTGTATTTTTTTCTTGTATATGACTAACATGTAGGAAAAAGATGAGTGCAAAGCAAAGAAGATTGGAATGGAAGAAGTTGAGTGCCAACCCAAAGAGAACCCAAGTCCAAGCAAAGAAGATTGGAGTGGAAGAAAAGAATGAAAAAAAAGGAAAGAAAGGAAAAGAAAAGAAAGAGGAAGAGAAGAGGAAGAAAAAGAAAATATTTTTGGGTTTTGAAATTTATTGAAAATATAAAGAAAAAAAGTATATACATCTCCCGTAAGCTAGCGAATAGCTATAACTCCCCCAAACTTGAATGAAGCATTGTCCTCAATTCTTAAAAAATTGGAATCAATGGAGGGAGGGGAGAAGAAGTATTCAACCAACAAACATATGTTCCACAAAACATAAATCATTAGAAAAAGAGAGAAGGAAGGATGCTACCGGATAGTAGGTAGGTTTAAATACCTGCAAATGACCCAATCGTTCCCTTGCTAATCAATCTTCTTCAAAACCATGTTTGTTTTCCATATGATATGGAGAATGAATCTTGCTAAAAATATGTACCTAAATCAATATTAAAGAAAAAAACATAAGTAAAAATAAAAGCAATAAAACACGGGTTACTTCCCGAGAAAGGCTTGTTTAAGGTCCTAAGCACGACCTTTCTAATAAATATCCCAACAAAGATCGCAAAAGTTTGTCATAAGCACTCGCACACATTTCAATTATTATTAAGTATGCAATGAGAAAACAAAGAGTGTCCATGAAGTGTAATGCAACTCCATGCCAATGAGGAGAGCAATGCCGAAAAGAAGAAGGGTCAAAAGGGAAGATAAGAAAATAAGAAGAGGAATCAAAACAAGAAGACAAAGAAGAATAAAGTGGCAAAATCTCCTCAAGAAACTCATTTTTGTTGGCAATCTCACTTCTTCCTCTAAGAACGACCGAATGGGGCACTTGAAAGTAAAATGAAGCAAGAGGCTCACCTAGTGGAGACATTTTAAGAAAATAAGGCAATGAGATGGGATGGGAAGGAAGTAGGTCGAGCTTTCGTGAAAAGGGGATATGAGGTGAAGGAATAGAAACTAAGGTTTCACAAATGACTTCACCTATATCGCAAGTCTTTGGATCACACACTTTTTCAACCAATGACTCCCTACAAACATCTTTGCCATTGTCTAAAACCTCAAAAACATCATTAATCACCAAATGAGGTATTTCACTCTCAAATTGACCAAGGTCTTCACTCGACAAGGAAGGGATTGGATAACATGAGTTTTCAAGATTGGATACCGCATGATCCTCAACATTATTCTCACTCTCAACAAAAATCACATCATCATCATTCCTAATCAAACCCTCATAAATCAACCGCACCCTTAACAATGTTAGGTCAATTTCAATTTGCCCGAAGGGTCATCAATGGATTGACGGTCGGATTTAGGAAAGGGCTCTAAATTGCCATTTTCTTTCCCATCCCTATCATCTAGTTTTGCTTCTTCATTCATGTGAGAAAGAAAAAAGGTAGAGTGAGGAATTGGGATGGGGGTAGAGAAGGTGAGGTCAAGACTTTTTGAAAGAGAGTTCAAGTTGGTTCTATTTGTTTTAATCTCTTCAAAATAGTCATCATCATACACAAAACCTTGAGAATCCTTAAACTCATGCAACAATGATGATCATTTCGCCTCTATATCACCCTTTCTCCTCCACTCTTCCTTAATAGCCTCATTCAACATGCTATTTATTTTCATTTGGCTCTTCATAAATTCTAAAATTTGTGCCTCAAACGGATTCAAATTAGAACTTATCTCACAAGTCATTTCTCCATTAACAAGTTGATCAAGAAGAAGCTCAAAGCTAGATTTTGATGGTTCAGATTGCAAATGAAAACCAATTTGAGGAGAGGGATCACAATCAAGCACATGAGGATTAATCATAGGGTCATGAGGCATGTCATTGAAATTCATACCAAAATTAAAAGAATATTGAGAAGTAGCATGAATATCATTCACGTTAGAGTGTACCTCGTTACAATGAGCATACAAAAGTGGTGGACTAGAATCATGCATATTAGGCTCGCTAGGGTGAACATTAGACACATCAAGGGATCTCATGCAAGAATTGGTAGAATCATGACAATTTACATAAGCTTCCCAATCATAGGTATCCCTAGCAAACCACATGTAGAAATTCCAAGCTTCATCCAAAGATATAGTTCGAAATTCACCATTAAACATATTCTCAATCACTTCTCTATTATACTCATTTAACCCCCAATAAGTTATCTCACAAGCCTCCCAAAGATTATACCCATGGTAATTGAGAAAGTCCTCAAGTCTATTGAAGAACTTCCAAAATGGTTCATTTCCAATTTGAGGAAAAGAAGTGCTTGCCATTTTCTTTTTTTGTAATAAAAAAGGAAAAACTATGCACAATGACCTAGACTCATCTAATCAACACAAGTCAATGAAAGCCGAAGTCCCCGGCAACGGCGCCATTTTGATAGAGGGAAAATTAGGTCGTTACTAATCCCCCTTAAATCAAACTAATACCTAACTAGACCACTAAACTAAGTAAAGTGGTAAGTAAGGGTCATTCTTCCACAAGGACTAAGGAACATTGATATGTGTTAATTTAACGATAAGCTAGGTCGAAAAGGAATCGAAAGGTGTCAACTACCAACGAAAATCTATTAAACTAAAACTAAGTACCAAAGATCAGATTGGATTAGGGAAAGGGATCCAACACCAACCAATCATGATTTAGGGAATTAGAAGGATGAAACATGGAGGAAAGAATACCAAGCAACTAATTGAGGTTATTGACTCTTAACTAGCTCTAAGCCCTACATCAAGGGTGCATAAAACTACCTAGATCACATAATTAAGCCACTCTCATGGTCTCAAACATGTAAACAAGGGATAATCACAATGTCAATCCACAAAACCCTCACTCAAATCTCACTCTCATGAGTAATTAAGTAAGATAATAGCATAAATGTCAACCTTAATCTCCTCTCTCGATTTGATTTAGGCATCAATAAAACAAACATCCAAGTGGCCAACTAGAATGCAAGCAAAATAGTAATCATGCCATTAATCAATTAAGAAGCCTAATTAAACTCCTAATTTCATATTCAAACACCCCAAATCAACCATAGTTGGGTTTTTACCCAAACCCTACCCAACAAACTACTCCATAAACACAAGAATGAGAATTTTAGAGAAATTAACAACTAATATTATGAAACTAAACATTAATCTAACATTAAAATAAACAAAATAGACCATAAATAATTAAACTAAGCATTAATAATTAATATTAGAAAAGCAATTAAAATAAAACAATAAAAGAAGATAGATAGAGTAAGAAATGCTCATTGATAGATTGTTGAATCTTTGAATACAAGTTGTCACCCTTGAATCTCCCATCTTCAACCTCTCTTTGAGTTTTCTCACTTTTCTCTCTAAACTAAGCTATGGAGGCTAACCCTCCCTAAAACTAGGGAATTCAAGGTTCAAAGTTTGAAAATCAGAATTTTTTCTCTAAGTTTAGGTAAAAAGAGTATTTATACAACCCCCAACTAAGGGCAAAAAGGGAAAAAGAAAATAAAATAGACGTTTTCCGCAAACCCGCAGTGATCGGGCGATCCATAATGGTGATCGCCCGATCACCATGAGGCAGGAACTCTGTGGAAATCCACAGCCGTGATCGGGCGATCACTATTGTGATCGGGCGATCCAAAGGTGGATCGGGCGATCCACCTGCCCGTCAGCACAGGATAGTTGAACTTGTAAAGGTCATAACTCCTTCGTTTCTTGTCGGAATCAAGCGTGTGAACTCTTGTTGGAAAGCTATTGAGATGAACTTTAATTTCCAACTTGAATCACTACCAAATGATGTTTAGTTTGTGAGATATGAGCTTTTGAAGTCAACCATTGTGCAAAACATGAAGGAAACTTGGTAGATTTTGCTTCCTTAACCTCCTTTTGCCTTTCTTTCTTCATTACTCATGCTCTAAACCTTGAATATGCATTCTTGGGCTTTTGTAGGTAAATCAAATGGTTACTTTGATAGTACCTACATATAACACGAATGAAATGGCATAAAAAGGTCATAGAAAATGAGCGAAAAGGCTAAAAATCTACAAAAGAGCTACAATCACTAATAAAACGTGAATTGAGCAAAATGAAACTATAAATTGCAAGATAATGAAGAAAAATGATTCAAATCAAAGGAAAATAAGAGGTTTAGAGTGATATAAATATCACTCATCAACATGTCCCCACACATTACACATACTCATTGAAAGGTGAAAAGTCATCATTGCCACAATCTCCACCCTTCTTAAAACACATTTCAAAAGTTGACATTTCTGTCTCAAATCCATAGTTTTCGAGAATCATAAAATATCATATCACAAATCAAATCATAAGTCCAAACGATCCTTTTGGGGATAACATAAAAGTAATTCTAGCATATATACTTAAGATTTATAACAATTAAACATTCATAAATGAGTAATCAACTCATGATATTTTCATAAGTAATAGTTACAAGTACCATACTAGTAATATAACTTAAAGTAAGAATGTATGATCTTTATTTGTGAAATCAATGTAACGAAACTCATGATCATCATTTTAAGTTAAGCTCAAAGAGTATACAAAGGAAAACCTCGTAATCACAAAATCGCAAATAGGTTTTAATTGAAATAATACAGTTTTTAAATAATCGAATACTTCAATAATAAAATCCCTTTTTGGACATAACTACTGTCTTAAGGTAATAAGAAAGTTCATAATTCATAAGTTTGATTTTTACATTCCAAAGTTCTCACGAAACTCACTATTAGTACTCAAAAAGTCATTTCGTCAATTTACAAGTAAATAATTTATTTACTTATAAAATTAAATTCTTAAAAAATTTGAAAATTATATTATCATTTATAATGACTTTATAATTCTCAAAATAATTTTTATAATATTTTATCAAAGATTTAAATAATTTAAAAGTAATTAACATTACAAACCGTCAATTTTCCAATAAACATGGGAATCACTATAATTGAACTAAAACATGCTTATATACAAACTCAATAAGGTTTATTATATGTAAATACTCAAAATTCAAAAATATATATTATCATAACAAGGATATATTAAGTAGATAAACTTCTCAAATTATACACAAGCTCAAAACATGATGATTCAAAGTAAGATAATCACACTAGTCATGTCCAATCACTTCTCTAAATCATTATTACTCATGATCTCATTGCATGCAAGCAACTAACTCTTTATGCACTCCAAAATCATATTATAATCCAAAATAACTCACATGCAAATCCTCCAATCAAAATATATGGAAACAAGTTCATAACTTTTCAAATTCCTTCACTAGAAAACGTATTTTCTTGTGTATCTTGAATGAATGATCATAAAGGCTCTTAATAATATTCTCGAATGCTGTAAATCAATTCCTTTGATGTCCCCCAATAATCCTCAAAGTTTAAACATCAAAATTTAGGTCAGATAGTAGTATAAAACTAAGAGATAAACCTTAAATCAAAGCTGGTTCTTACTCATTACCTTAACTGATTTTTGTGGGTAAGTTTCACTTGCTTTGAAGGGATTTCTTCATGATACAAAGCTTCTCCAGTATGCATTAGGATACAATAAATAAAAATATGATATTGCGTGTTGAAAATAATGAGTGAAAGAATGAGAAAAATGGAGAAGAACCCACCTTGGTGCTGCTGTCTCTATTAGGCGAGTGAGCGAGAGGAGATTTGGAGTTCTGGGTTTTCTTTATTTCTAAAGAGATGAAGATGAGTTTTGGGTGAGGGTTATCTTAGTATGTCTAGTTAATTTGGGTATCTTTAAATTTCCATTTTTGCCCCTCTTAGTAAGGGTAATTTTGTCATCTATATGGTTGTGGCTATTAAGCTGTTTTCAGTGTAACAATTCACTTGGGGTCTCATTTCTCCAACTTTTAGGTTACCTATTGACCCAACTAGACCCAATTGGGCATATCCCAAGGATTAACTTCCCACTTGTTTGACCTATAAATATGCATTACTCTTCAATCCACACCAAATTAGTAAGCTACATAATTTTCCCAATTTCCTTGTACTTCTCTAAATATGGGAAACTTATAAAATGGAGTACAAGACCTTAAATAACAATTATAAATGAGAAGACACCTAATCACAAATATACTTATACACACATAATTTATATACATATATATGTACACACATACATAGTCACATAATCATGCTTACTTATAACTTATTCATAACTTTACATATCTCCATACTTAGTAACCTTCAAGTTGCTAATCATAATTAACTCATAACACATACTTACACATCTTGTGATATCAAATCACACATACACATGTTTACTCATACTCATGTACACAAATTGGTCGTGTCTTATTCATAACACATTCTTACTTAGACTTACAAGTTACTAACACAATCCATATCATAACACATGATTCTCTAACTTTCTCATCGCTAATCACACACATAAACACATGTTGTGCAAAAATTTAAATTACTACGTAATTTCCACTTAATAATTATGTTTTAATGCTTAATAAAAGGTCGGGCTATTACAAAGACGATATGCATCTGGTGCAACCCCAACCAACCATAACCGAGAAACATGCAAGAAAACAAGATTTACATCAATTTGAAACGCAAAGCAATCAATTCAACAAAAATTGAACACATTCGTTATTCAAAGCTTACTTCCATAATTGAAGCTGTTCTTGCTCGATTATCTATCAACAATACCAAAACACACAATCACAAAATGAGAACAAAACGCAAGAAATCAAAAAGACAATAAATCGAACGATAAACCTTTTCAATGTAAGTGATAACAGGAGCTACCTGACGTTTAACAACGGATTCACATTTTTCGCCATTGTTTTTTATCTTCTCTTTGAGAAAAATGAAGGTAAACCGGAATATCTTTTCGCCACTTGAGAGGACGAGGGTTTTGCTAGTGAGATTAGGGTTTTGACGAGGGGGGAAATGAAAAAAGAGCGCGTCATCAGTTCTACATGTTAGGGTGTGGGTCTAGCTAGGGGTGGGTTCTATAAACCTGCCTCTAATTAGTGCTTTGTTGCGGGCTTTTTAAGCAGGCCGCCGTTATCAGTGCTTTCCTGCCGGCTTCTTAAGCAGTCCGCCGTAGCGATTGTCATTTTTTACACTAGTGTTAAAAATAATTTTAGTTCATTAAAAATAAGTTCAATTTCAGCAAAATTAAGGTGAATTGAACAGTGCCTACGTACACATTGATCTTATTTTGAAATATTTTTCCAATTGATTTCAACGTTATAAATATCATAATAGTTCGAATTATAAAACAAAGTTATTGATAATTTATGTATATAAGATTATCTTTAGTACTTTAATCAAAAACTAAACTCAATCTATTTATGTATGCTGGTTATCTTTAGTACTTTATTTATAACAAAAATCTATCTTAAACTCTAACTCTTACTCACTTTTAATTAGCTTACGTGGCGCATTGTATGCTAACGAAATTATTCTATTTTAGTATTTATATTGATGACTGTCTTTCTTTATTGACTTTTTTTTTTCAAATTGTATTGTGGTAAATTTAACCGAAATCTTTTGCTTTTGATTTTATCTTTTTGGGATGACCAACCTAGTAGCATGATTCCAATATTGATCCATGTTCGTTTTTTCTCCTTGGCGATATTGATTTTTACAGAATTTATTTATACTTTAGTTGAACTGAACTTATTGCCGAGTATTATTATTTTTAAGGTGAACTGAAAAGGGCCTTACACAACTTATAAAAATATTGTAGGCCATGACCCTTACAACTACATAGGTATTGAAATCAATAATATAAAATTTAAATATACAGATACGTAGAATCTATGTTTGATCAATACAAATAATTAATTTTATTATAAAAAGTACTCCCCTTTTCCATATTAGTTGCAACAGTTTGACTTTAACACTATTCATCTTCCTTACCTATTCCTTCCGTCTCAGAAAGATCTGAACACTTGTTAGGACACGTAGTTTAAGGTTGTAAGTTGTAGTGTGGCTATTAAATATTATTTTCTTATTGATAAAGGTAAAAGTAGATGGGATAGGAGTTGGTGGGATATATTTTATATTATAGAAAAGAGAAAGTTCGATAACTTTTTAGTGATAAAGGTAAAGTGTGAGAGTTAAGCAAACCTTTGGGGTATCAATGTTTGGATTTTTTCACCCTTTAGGTATCGAAGTTTATTTGCTCACCTTTTGGGTATTGGAACGAAAATTCAGTCAAGTTATCTACACTTTAATTCACCTAAGGTTAGTTAACATAAGAAAAAGTTAAATGCTCCCTCCGTCTTGTTTTGATATACCCATTTGGAATATGGGGGAAAATCAAGGCAAATAGAATCATAGGCGAATCTTATGTTTATTTTAATAATTTTCATGTACTTTTAAAGTAAGCAAGAGAAATTAATGGGAGGATTAGGAAAAGTAAGAGAGAGAGATTCAAAGGTGGGGACCATTAAAGTACAAATGAATAAAAAGGTAGGTAAATGTTTAGATATTAAAGGGTAAAATGGGGAGAAAAATTTATATAAATGGAAAAGATTCTATATGGGTATATCTTTTTGAAACGGCCTAAAACGGAAAATGGGTATATCAAAATGAGACGGAGGGAGTAATAGTCAAAAGTAACCCTTACTCCTAATTGTTAAAGTTGTTGTCGATAAATATAGGGGATGTCATTCCAGAATACTTAGAGGCAGATTAATGTTTCAAAACTCACCTTTTAAGTTAGTGTTATGGGCCTCACCTTATAACGTACCTGTTTGCAATACTTCCAATAAGTGAAACAGTGTCCATTGAATATAATTCGTTGTTAAAAATTGCCAATTTCTTCCAGGTAATAGTCTAGACATCCGTTTTGCTTTCTTCATTGTGAAATTTAGTTGTTAAATTTCCTGGGTTAAGTTTTAGAATATGGTAAAATTTGCAACTTCTAATTTTTTTTAGCTTCAGATTACTAGTTGTTGTGTATGATGAATTGTATGTTATGTGTTTTTGTTGTTTATAATATTTTTGTGCTTAAATTTTTTTGACCTTTAGTTTTTTTTTTTTTTTTTTAAATGTATTATTTATGTGTTTACATGATGAACTTTGACAATTAGGAGTAAGGGTTACTTTTGACTATTATTTAACTTTTTTGTTATGTTTAACTAACCTTAGGTGAATTAAAATGTAGTTAACTTGACTGAATTTTCGTTCCAATATCCAAAAGGTGAGCAAATAAATTTTGAAACCTAAAGGGTGAAAAAATCCAAACATTGAAACCACAAAGTATGCTTAACTTTTATGTGGCGTCAACGGAGCGTAAGACAAATAATATAATAGTGGTGGGACCATGTCAAAACGAGAAGTGCTCAAACTAATTTGGGAGAAACATAAAAGGAAAGTGTTCAGACTATTCTAGGACGGAGGGAGTAACATATAAATCCAAATGTTAATAAATAAGATATTCTTAGATTTGTCTCAATGTATAAATTTAAAATGAGTTTTTCATAATTGTTACTAATTGATAGATAGATATATATATTAATGGTCAAAGTTGTGTACTGAAAAGTGTGCCCGTCAAATTGCTGTAACTTATAAATATGGCGATGAAGGTAATATAATAGAATTTCGCTTTTTTCATATAACTACCAATAAAATTAATTCTCATACATTCAATAAATTTAGGATCAATAATACCGATAATAGGACTCTCCAAAACTAATAATATCAGTATCAGAGTTTATATAAAAACAAATAGAGTAAAAAAAGTGAAAATCATCAATGGTAGGATTATTTTTTCATATAGGAAAATTTGTGCGAAACCATTACAGATTTTACACTTTTTGAAGAAAACCATTATTTACTTTATTTCTTAAATTTAACTACTACAACTTTGCAACATTTTGTTAAGCACCACTATAAGTTCGTAAAATTTTCTGAAGCATCACCTTTTAACAAAAAATGTTAACTTTTCTGTTTGATGGAGCGCTTGCACCTAACCCCTAAATTCACCAACCACTACCTCTACCTAAAAAAACCTAACCTCTAAATTCACCATCAACCAAACAACACCACCCATAGCTTCAATATTGCCTCCAATACACCCCACCACCCACCTTCACAATTTCACCACCAACCACCATGTACCTTCGAAACTCTAACCACTTAACTCGTCGCAAACCAACCACCACCACCACTATTCGGAATTTCACCACTAAAAATTTCGTCACTCACCACCACAGTACAACCCACCTTCAAATTAAACCTTAAACTGCATAACCAAATTCGAAAAACCTAACCCCAAATTTGGTACCCTAACCCCAAATTTGTGTGGAGCTAACTTGATTTGGATGTTGAAGGTGGTGGTGAGGATGAAAGGAGGTGGTGTTTGACTATAGAGAAGAGTAAAATAGGGGATATGAGTAAGTGGGCCCAGATGTGTGATAAGAGGTTTATAGTGTGTCGTTAAGGCACCAATAATCACTTTCCAAACAAAATTTATAACTCCTAACAAGAAACTATTATGGGCGTAGTAAGGGCAAGTCAAGGGTCAATCCACAGGGAAAAAGGGATTAACTAAAGTCTAACAAGTCTAAAACTATCTAAGTGAATGGTTTTTAGGGGATACGAATGATCGATTCTAAAAACCAGTGACTAACTAGGGAATAAGATTAACGAGCAATCAAATATGAAAGGTCAATAGTATTAAAGGAAACATTGGAGTTCAGATTATTAGTATGAATTCGGGCTAGACAACGACTACAAAATGCAATAGCGATTCAAGAACGATAAATATGCAAGGTTAAGCTTCCCTATAAATTACTTGAGTCCTCACTCGAATGGTCCTCAAAAGTAATTGATTAATCAATAAACCAAATCCTCTCCAAAATGGCATTTGGCTATTTGATTAAGAGATTAAATGAGCCTGAAAAACCCCTAATTAAAGGATCCCCTTAATTCCTACCCAATCTCTTGGCCTAGAAAATAAGTTGATACAAGGAAATGACGAAAGAATTCAACATTCAACGAAGACCAATTGAAACCCTAAATGCCCCAGTATAGATGAGATCAAGATCTATCCTAAGGTGTCAAAACACCAAAATCAATGCATAAGCATCATAATTTGACTCAATTATATTAACAATCTACATTAAGCCCTAATTCATACTTTCACTGAAATCCTAGATATAAAACTAATCACTAATCATGGATTCTAAACAAATAAAATCAATTAGGTTAAATATGATTAACAATAAGGAAGAAAATATATAGAGAAGAAATTAAGAAAATAATACTTGGATTAACTGAAGTTTCGATCTTCCAAAAGCAATTTCAATGGAGGAGAATAAGTTTTTGAGAGTGTTTGAGTGCTAAAAACTAAGAGTCTAATGTTAAACAATCGATAAGTACATAATAATGAGTTTACGTTATAGTCTTTCATTAAAGTCAACTAAAAAATCAGATACTGCCTCCATATAATTCAGGACCCATGATCGTGGCCAAAACCCCATGGTTGTGGGCTCCTGATTTTCTCAAATTAGTGAGCAAGCAGCCAAGTAACTACTTCCGTGAAAAACAACACCCAGGGTCGTGGGATCTTCAGCATATAGACACAGTAGCAAAACTGGTACTTTATGCTTCCTCTGTCGAGAGGCTACACGGCCGTGTGATACTCTACACGACCGTGTAGACCTATCTTCAAGCCCACTTTGCATCCAAGCTCTGCATCAAATCCTCTAATGATCAAATAGCTTCCAAAACCTGCTAGTTAGATTGGAAGACTTCTAAAAACAACTAAACATTTAGTGAAACAACAGTGAAACGCATAAGTGACATAAACCATGCAATCCTAACTTTAAATGCTCTAAACTGCATGCAATGATCTGACACTAAGAATGCTCTACAAATATGCACAATAAAGGGCTTATCAATGTGCTTCATAAAATATTACAAAGAAAGTAAATGGTGGTTCTTCTCAAAAAGTGTAACGTTTGTAGTGGTCTTTGACAAATTCTCCATTCATATATATTGATTATTATCGTATTTTTATATTTGCATCGTTATTAATTTTCTTTATATTTGTATATACTTTGCACGTGCCTTTAATTTTAGTATTATACTAAGAACTATAAAAGCTATCAAAAAATATAAAAGTCCATGTAAAATCTTCAAAGGTTGATCAAAAAACAAATATGGGTTAAAGCGGGATATCTCTTGTTTTTTCTCTAATGCAACTTTTATTTCTCGAGGGGCTAAATTAAAACGGTTTATCTAACATGTGCCACATGTTTAGTATCATTAAGTCATTTTTTCATTTTTGGTAAGGAGAAGTGGCCCGGACCCCGCTCGGGTCCTATTGGGCCAGACACTTGAGAGTAGGGGGAATGGTAAGGGAATCCTTACCCCCAAATGCTCCTAGTGGGATTTGATCCCATGACCTTGAAGTCATGGGGCCAAACTCTTACCACTAGACCAAGCCAAGCTTGGTATCATTAAGTCATATGATTGATGTATACTGGCACATTGACTTAGGTGAAAAGGTTCACTAAGAAGGTACAATAAAGGTAATTAAATATGTTTTGGTTGTCTTCCAAAAAAAATTTATTAAATAGAGTTCTAATTAACATTTTAATTGGGGTATTTAATGTTGCATATCATGTGCCTTGTGGCATAGGAGAGGCTAACCGAAATTTAAAAACTCAACTTTTCGCTAGGGTAAAAGAATTAGTTTCTTTCCCACTCTCTTTAAAAAGAGTAAATATCACTTTCATTTAAAATGGTCTAACACGTTTGTTTCTTCCTCTTAGGGCATGTTCTTTTCGTCAAAATCTAGCTGAACTAAATTGAAAAAAACTGAACTGAACTGATAAGAATAGTAATATGTGAGAGTATAAGTATTGTCAAGAGTTGAACTCAACTGAAATAATTAAGCTCAACTGAACTGAAAATAAGGTTCACAAGTCACAATCTTACTTCAGTATTGCAACAAGTGATTTTGCATTACGTGGATGGCCTAACAACACTCTTATCGTGTCAGAAGTAACAATAACAATTGATAGGAAAAAACTTGGTTGACCCACTACTAATAGACAAATGTAATATATTTTGTTGGTGAGTTGGACTTTACTTTTTTATTAATGTCTATTAGTAGTGATTAGTTTACTCAATGTCTCTATTGATAGGTTAACGCGTATAAAGAGAGTGTGACAGACTAATTAGTTGTTTAGTGTGATTTTAGCCGAATCTAACAGCAACTACAACGCCCCTGCTCGCTCATTAACTAGAACATTTCTCCTGTTGTCCTCATAATTTCAAAGCATATTTAAATTATTCATCGCCACAATTTTTATTCTTAATAAAATTAATTTTGTTTTTGTTTGGATACATTCAATCTTGCTACAGAAATCGTCACTAATGACGATCACCAGGTTGAAAGACTGCTAAGTACTACTAAGGTCAACCGTCATCCTTCATGTAAACCTTTCACATGTCCCATTCATTGGAAACTCGAAACGTTTTGCCTCCAGAATTATATTTAATGAATATGTATGTTTGGATTTATTAATACTTATAACGTCTCTTCTGGTTTTCACTTATTCATCCTATATGCTACATCTCTTTAGCTATAGACCCACTTAGCTTAAGAGGACGATTGTTTACGTACGTTTATAGTTATACTTGGATATGCTGAATAAAATAAATTGATAGGGGCTAACAAGCTAATCACAAATTATTTAGGAAGGCTACCTAATTTTAATGTTAAAATTCGGTAGGTCAGACCCAAATAACTTGATAAGGCCCAAACACCTATTGCTGTGTGAGACAAAAATTTTCCTCTGCCGGTCTCTTTTTCCGGCCAACAGACACCACTCGCTATCCCCGATCGCCATCCCCCGCATGTTAGCGATCCTTACCGGAGAATTTCTCTCCCCTGCACAGAAACCACCGACCTTCTTCCCCTATGAATTGCTGCTCACGCGTGGCAACTACCAAAAACCTACCGCTTATGAGAATTCAAATTAGGTTCTAAATGGATTAACTTAGTGACTTAATAGATTAAAGTAACCCTTATTGACGTATGTTAATTTCATCTCTTATGTTTCTATGGAAGACAAAGTTAAAGTACTAAATGGGTAGAATTAGGCACCAAATAGATTAAACTAGTGCCTAAATGAAACAAATTAGTGAAATAAGATTATATAGCTAATTTAATTGAAGTGCTAAACATGGAATCAAAAAAATCAAATAGCCACAAAATAAATTAAATCGGTGTCAAAAGAGATTAAACTGGTGCAAAAAGAAAGTAAATTGACGCAGCAATAATGGAAGTGTCGATCTGGAAAGGAGAGAGTGGGTGGGCTGTTGGGCCTGCCTAATTTTATTGGTCTTGGGCCTGCCTAGTTTTAACATTATGATTAGACGGTCTCTTACAAGACAAACTATAAGCTAATAAGGGGTGAGCGAAAAATTGGAGGCCTATGCCGAACATGGACATGCTTTTGTTAGATCGGGTTTGAGTCCAAAAATGAGGACACATCACAACCCGTTCCAAATCTGATTCTCAAAGTTATGTACACGATATTTACTAGGTATTCGATGGAACCGGTTCCAAATCCAAGTATCTAGTAGAATCGAGACTGGAATGAGATACTTGTTGCTAGAATTGGATATCGTCTATTATTCAAACATATCTATTTAAAACTCGATAGTTTGTGTGCACCAGCCTAATCCTTAGGTCAAAGCTAGTAATTAACCCATCATACGATAATTTTCATAAGACTAGATAATAGAATATATAAAGCAGAAAAATAACCCTAAATCTCTAACACTCTTAGGGCTTGTTTGGTTGCTCAAAAGAAATGGAGGAAATTAGAATTTATGGGAATTGGCAAATAGAGTAGTTGTTTGGTTGGATAGAAAAAGTGAAAATGTGGGAAATAGAAATTCAAGGGAATTGGGATTTCCCACAAAATGTAGGAATTTAATTACCTACCCTCCCCTTGGTCAATGAAAATTCCTATGATTTGCAAAATCCCACATGCCAACCAAACAATTTAGAACAATTCCTAGGAATTTCACAAGGGAAGTAATTTCTCATGAATATCAAATTCCTATGGAAATTTAATTCTCATGACAACCAAACATGCCCTTAATCTTATTCATTCACTTTACTCCCTCCGAATATTCTCAAACAGCCGCCATAGGAAGATGCATTTGTCTAACTCCTTTAGGGTCTCCACCACCTACGAAACAGTAGTGGAAAATTTCCACAATTTTCTTCTTCTTTTTGTTCCTTTTATTTTGATTTTCTTCTTATTATCATTTTACTTTTATTTGTCCTGACTTTTTCTGTGAGAAGATAGATATTCTTACAGTCCAATAATCTGTTGTGTTTACTGATATGATTATAGGGGTCTTTAATAAGGTATTTTCTATTCATGGAAATGAGTACGGTCGTGCATGACTGTATAAGCAAACACTTGGCAGGAGGAAGCACCACCCATTTTTAAAAATTCTTTTTTCTTACTCTTTTTCTCTTCTCATTTTTCCTTTTTCTATTTCTTTTCTTTTTTTCATTTCTTTTATCTTTTTATTTCCCTTTTCTATTACGCCCATTCTTTAATCTAATTTCTTATTGTCTTTTCTCCTTTTCTTTTTCTTTCTTTTTTTATTTCATATCATTTTTTGTATGTTATTCTTTGAATTTTGAGAGGTGAAATGAGCATTCTAAATATGTTTATGCTATTTGAAATAATGCATAGGTGTTAGTGATGAAATCGAGCTTTTATGTTCTCCATGTGTTTTGCCTGAGCTTCATCTATAGCACTTTCAGGAATATATCGAGTGCATTAATCCATGAATGTTACTGTTTCGCTACCAATTTCAAGGCAAAAGTGAGGCGTATGCTCCAAGATTGTGGCCTTCTTAAGCAAGTTTCAGCAAGTTTCGTCCATGATGTCGATAGTAGCACCAAACCTTAGAACACTAACGCCCAACATCAGCTCTTGGCTAAGCCATGTCTGCTACCGTAAACAAGTCTTCTACTCACGCCCGTGACCTGTATGTTTGTTGGTGGTGAGATGTCAACAATCGACTTCAAATTCGTTACAGATGTTCTTGAACTTTAATTATACTTTGACTTCGTATTACGTAAGAATTGAGTCGCACACTTGAAAGAAAACCCATAAAGTCAAAGGAATGGTTTGATTATACTTATAATATATGGATGCTAAGATTTCTACATTTCTTTTCCTATAAAATTCGGAAATTTCATTTCCCATATCATTAGTTTAATGTTAATCACAGTTGTAACAATATAGAGATGTCCAGTACAATGTCAAATGTCTATTTTGAGTATAATTTTCGTAATTTTTCATTTTTTCGCCTCACATCGCGATTGAGCTTGTGACATATTGATGAAAAGAGTGTTCAATGACAACTAATCATTGGTTGTGATGTGGGCAGAGTTTTACAACACTTACTTGTCTTGGTGGTGTCGATCTTTCTTCTCCCGAGATTCCAAGAGGATACCCTCTGTCTTTAAACTACAAATACTAAAGAGGATAAACAAACTGAATATAAATATCAATGATAGAGAAAATACCATTGTGACGGAAAATGACATTGTACGGCGGTATTGATTAGACTACAACAATATAAATTAATCTCAAATACTTAATTAACCTCAAATGTATAATTATAAGAATGAGGCCCCCATAATATCATTTGAAACCAAATACCAATATTAAAAAATATGCAAGTACTCAAATCATAAACTTAAAATTATCCAAAACAAAAACCTAATATCCTTCAATTATTATTATTCCAAAAGCTAAAGATCAATTACTACTTAAGAATCACTAAGAAATAGGTCGTAATTCAAACTCATAGTGCGTACAATGACATTTTCCGTCAAACAAAAACCAAATATCCTTCAAAATGTCATTGTACGTCTATGATAAAAAGCTCCATATCCTTGTGAAACTCGCAACCTCACATTCCTTGGCCACATAGTAATGATCCTACACTACATCATCTTCTGCAAGTATATAATGAATAACAAACTCTCCCAACTCAATCAGGATTCATATAGCAGTTAATTGCAAGTTAATATTAATATTAACCTAAAATAACCAACATGCTTCAAAAATTACAACTCATAACAATTTAGGCATTACTCCAAAATATCATAACAATATAGTAAATACATAAACATAATCTTTCAAGTACTATTGAAATAATTTCCAATAGAAATAAACATCAAAAAATTGAGAGAGTTGAACACTAGTAAATCTGCAACCCACTTCCTCGGGAAATGTCAGAATGCAACCTCCAGAACAGTGTACGGGTTATGTTACCTACCGTTTGTGTCAAAGAAATGTCAAACTTCCGATATGGGAGAGTATCGTGCTCTATACTTTCCGTCTCCTCGAACGACAACATAATATCTTAGGTGTCTCCACTACAGGGTTGTACCTTGATCAGTAACCCTTGACCCCACAAAGTGCATGTTCCTTAACTTTTGGACAACGTTCCTTCGGATAACTCATACTCAAAAAACAAAAAAAGAAATAGGCAAAACTACTTCCGACTTTAAAAGTGGAGACCTTCAAACCTAGCTCAAACTTCAACTTCAAACTTCACATAAAATTCTTCAAGATATTTTCATAGTTCAAAAATAAATATACTTCAAAGTACGATTTTCAATAACACGAGACCACTATGCACTTTTAGGAAATTAATTATACATCAAAATACTTCAAATTTTACAAATACAACACACAAGGCACCTGATCTAGATAAATTCCAACCCATTCCTCAACATCATAAATCAAATGAAAATACTTCAAATAGCGATATAATAATCAAGTAAAAAGCTCGTTATCTGAGTTTGGGTATTGAGTTAATTATGACCAAAGTCACAATACTCCTCTTACATAACTGTTGATGAAGTGATGCTAAAGGCAATTTTATTCTCTCTCGAGCACCACAATGTCGACAACTCAAAATACAATAAACATCAACAAGCTAATGACCACAACGAGTTCATAGTTTATAAAATAAAAAGAAATCATAAACCTCGAACTAAGAACTTCAAACTTATGAAAACATACGGCAAAATAGGCTAAGTATCAACTTTAACAATTTTTGTAAATAAAATAGAACAAGTTCACATAAACGCAACGGAATTTGGCAGGAACCACTGCGTGATTAAAAACCCGGCTTATTGGTATCAGTTTTTTAGAGATTCTCGAAATTGGAGCCCATAATGGGTGAACGATGGTGTTTGTTTTTCGAAAAAAACGTTGTCTTCACCTCGAAAAAAGCTGAAACACTCGCCTTGAAACACGTGCCTAAAAACCCTTAAAATAATCACATGAAAAATCTTAATTTGACGTGTTGTTTTGGGTTATCGGGTGACAAGGACCTATAAAATCAAACATGATCGTAGTTGCGGTAGTTTTTTTTTGTCATTTAAACTTGATTATTTGAGGCTTTTTATTTGGAGAAATCGCCGTAAATGTTTTTAGCAGTTTTAAAACCGCCACAAATAATGTTTGGTTTATTACATGGCTGTCTTTTGCGGCACGACCCAAAACATCCTCAACTTAGGTATAAAAGCCTGCCGCAATTAACTTTTTTTTCTACTAGTGCATATTGCATTATTAGCTTAAAATTGTGCTTTTATAATCCCGCTTTCCATGTAATTTTCATATATTAATGAATGCCAAGTATTGGGAACATAATTGGAATATGATTGAAAAATCTTCAACATTTGAAACCTTTTAATTGAATTTACATTGTATAAAGATTGTCTTCAAATTTTATGGATACACGTTTGAGCTTAAAAAAGCGAAAATCATTAGAAAAATGTAAAGTTGACTCATGCCTATTTTTTATTATCATAACTCTTGATCCGATTATGATATTGATTTAGATCCAAGTTTATCGAAACTAGACTTCAGGATCTTTGTAAGATATTGGTGACACGGTCGTTGCAGGTGCCAAATTAAATACCTAACTTAGCTTAATATAGGGCAAGAAAGGGTCGAATCCACGGGAAAACAAGGATTAGTCAAGATTTGATAGCGAATAAGCGAGCTAAGTCTATTTTTAGTGGTTTTTGAGATTAATGATTAACTAAGAAATAGTGAACTAACTATTTAACAATAAACTAAATGATTAGATCTAACTATAATAAGAAAGCACTAGGGATAGGGGAATTACTAGTTAACCACTAGCTAACCTATTAGTCAAGCCAAGGGGATTCAATAGGGTCCATTAAGGGACCAATTCACTCAAATGTTTTCTAATTACTCTCTCGAGCTAATTAGGAGGACCTAATCGACCGACTTTACCTATTCTCATGGCAAATTCAATCAATTAAGTATTTCCACAACCCATAGTGATTCAATTAAAGATCTTAGGTAGTCAACACCTATTCTCATCGTGAAGTCAACCCATTGACTAGTCTAAGGTTAATCAAAAGCTTCATTTCTCAATTCTTCACTTTTGAACCCTAAATCAAGTTTAAAAGGTGATCAATCAATTAAACATGGCATTAATTTAAGCTAGACAACCTAATTTCATCTAAGTCTAACCCCCTAGCTTGACTTTTGAGGTCAACTAGTAATAACCTAGGTCATCCCCTTCCCCTAGTTAGAAAGCTACTCTAAAGCCATAAAAAGGTAAAATAAAAAGCTTGAACCATTAATGGAGGTTCAACAATGGTGGAAAACATAGAAATCAACTATTAAGCAATTAATCACTACTAATCAAATTCTAAACCAAAATAAACAAGTATTAAAGCAACTAAGGAGTAAAGGGAAGGAGAAATACTCAATAGAAGATGATGAAATCACAAATTTCCATTGCAATCAATCCAAAAAGCTTCAAGTTCAATCTTAGATCCACTTTCTCTTACTAAGTTCTACTTCTCTCTCTAAAACCCTCTCTAATTAAAACTAATTCATTCATAAAGTAAAGCTTAGTTCTCTAATTATTATAAAATGGGTTTTTATACCCCGTAAACATAAGGGCAAAGATGTAAAAGACGACACAAAAATAGTAGTTCTGGGCAAAGGAGCGCCCACTCCTTGCATTGTGGAGCACCCGCTCTAAGAACGCTCCAGGGCTGCTCCAAGTTATTGCCTGCTTCTCTTCACTTCTTCATGGACGGAGCGCCCGCTCCCCTGTTTTGGAGCATCTTCCTTGCAAATCTAGCTTTAAACACTTCAAGAAGAGATTAGATGGGGGAGGGGGGGATGCACATGCACATGTAATGATCTATAGGAAACCTAACTACATGCAAATGAACTAAAACTAAATGCAAAGCATGAGAATATGAGAAAGGATGAAAAAGGGGAAGAAAAAGAAACCATATTGGCCTAAAATGCATCTAAATAACCTAAAACTAAATGCAAATAAGTGCACTTAAAGTCCACTTATCAAATTCCCCCAAGCTTGCCAATTGCTTGTCCTCATGTAATTAACAATCCCAAGGAAACAAATGCATGAACTAAAAATATAAAGAGCATCACAAAATCAAGTTCCTCATCTTATAAGAGGTGTCAAGGCAAAGGGAAATCTCGACCAACTTTCAAAACTTATAACCGTCCTTCCTTATCCACAAGTAAGGGGTCAAAGGGGTGGTCTAAGTTAGTGTGCAAAGAAAATGATCGTCCTAGAGGTCCCTCAACCATCACACAATCCCTTATTGATCCTAAGTGAAACCTTTCCCCACCAAATGGAAAAACTCACTCAACCTTGTACCAATCACGCCCCATAAGTTTCCAGATTCCCCCAAGCTAGCCCTTTTATTAATTAGTTACTAGATTTCCTTTTTTGTTGCAAGGCCCTAGACTACCTCCTCACGCGGTCCACCTCTCATTCGATAGTCATGTTTCTAAGGTACGGTACCGGGCACTCGGTATGAGACGTGATAAGAGGGTAAGGTAGCTCATACCAAAGGCATTGGAGCATCTCTAGAGGCCGAAGCATGGTTTTTTTTATAACTATAGGCTACTAGCCTTGTGGGCTCTTATGCACCACTTATTTGATCCAATTGGGCAAAGGGCTCTTTTTCTTTTCAATTTTCATATTTATCGCCTTCAATAAGCAGATCTTGAATATGCTTCTTTTGGCCTGGATGACGCTATTTACAAGGTTGTGGTTTCTTCTATCAATGGTGAGAATTTGAATGTTATAATGCATAACATTGAGTACTTACCTGTAAGAGTTACGAAGGACAGGACCCGCTGCCAAGGAAGAAGTAGAAGGTCTAGCAATTTTTTTTTAGCTAGACAGTTTAGTATCGACGCAATTATATAGATTCTATTCATAAATGGGATGCTTTGCTCTATAAAAATTTGAGGTATTTGAAAAGTTTTTTGCTGGAAAATGATTGCATTTCTTGGTTTCCAAAGGATCCACAGTAGAAAGAAGAATTTAGCTAAAGTCAGTTTTGGGAGGGCTTTCATGTTCGTAAATATAGTATGAATCATATTGTAAATTGCAGTACCGAGAAAATTATTTATCATGGTATTCGCCATAAATGTTGTGAAGTTGCGCACGAAATAAAAAGGTGATTGGTACATTTTGTTGTAGTTTATTAAAGGGGGAAAACATAAGTAATAGGGACATTTATCTATTTTAAATTATCTCTAGTGGGAAGACCATTGTTAACAACCTTTTAAATAAAAACTTCAATTCCGTTGGATATCCATACTCCAATCCAAGCATAAGGCCATGCAGGACTTTGAAAAACTTATAGTTATAAGCAAGCCAAGTGGGATATTTGACCTCAAATTGACGTCAAGCCTCAGCATGAAGTGATTTTTTTGTTTATGTGAAGGTAGGGGATACCTGCAATAATAGAGACGATATCCGTGCAAGAAGCAGTAATTTTAAGAAGTTTATATTCATGTCATGTCAGACATAATAGATTCACTAACCTTTAAGTTAATATTGTTAATCATTGAGGGGTTTAGGTTCAATTATTTGTTGAGTCTATCATTAATACACTAGTTATCTACCATAAGAAAATAACAGACCTTGAACCTATTTTCCCTCTTATTCCTTTGTGTATTAAATCTTGTGCTTGAAGAATTACTTATCAAACAGGACAATCGAAAGGTTTAGATTGATTTCAAAGTAAGAGGTGTCTTTTAGGTACTTTTGTGTAAATATTAAAGCCCATTTGTTGGTGGAAATTGCCAAAAAAAATGTAAGCAAGCCTGACCAGCATACCTTAGTTCATATGTTTGGTTTTTCCATTGTCTAATCCTCTTATGGTTTTAGACATGAAAATTATATCACATGATTTGTCATAACTTTGTTTCCATAAACCTTTTTGAATAATATCATCCAATTTGGTAGGTGTGAGCTTGGCCGCTTTGAGGTAAACATAGTAAATTTGGAATTGCTTCTGAATTGCGTTGACTAGACAATACGTTCGAATTTTGATAGGAAGGACACCATCCATGAGTTTAAATTAAATTGAATGGTTTGAGAATCATAGTCGGATATTATACTTTTGTTCGCTCTAAAGCCTTTTCATAGTTGGAGTCTCTAATTTAATAATGGGTGGGGACAACAATTAAAGAGTCAGTTATTTTATACTAATTGTGGTGATTAAATTAGGTGAGAGAAAATATATATGTGGAACCAAAAAGTGATAAAGTAGGGGTAGATGATTAATATAATTTTTACATTTAGGGAAAAATTACAAAGTAGGACCAACAAAAAGATATGGACAATAACGGAAAGTAGGACAAACAAAAAGAAAGGTATACTCCCTCTATTTCTTTTATTTGTTCTTTTTTACCAAAAAAAAAAACTCTCAAAAAATTGGTCAAAGAAGAACAACAAAAAGAAATGAATATAAGATTGGTTTAATTTGGTATAAAACACTTTTCATTATTTCTCTAATGGATTCACTATAATTCTACTTTTCTCTCTAGTTTTCCTTATTCACATACTGGAGCCGACTTTATTGTTTCTTCCATTATTCTTAATCAAATTTTTTATTTTTTCAAAAGAGATAGAAGGATAAGTATAGAAGACCCCTTATCTTAGGGATGGACCTCTAGATGTTGTTCTTAATCATAACTTTTATGATTTACTTTTTCTTAGTTCATATTTCTTAATTAAACTTCTTCAATTCTTGCTTGGTGTTGTTATTATTTATTTTCACTTGATTTAATTTCAATAAGTTATTGATCACAAGTACTATATTAGATTTAATAATATTTTATTTAATTATGTATGAGTGATTAATTACTAAGATCAAGGTAATCTACATGTGTTATGAGGGATTTGTAGTATAAATTATTATCTTTGGATTTGATTACATTTCCTTACATTGAATCATTCATGTTTGATTTTCAAATCATCAAGGTCTTATTTGTATTCTTATTGTCATGTGTCGAATTTACTTCATGAGAGATTCCATAAAAAATATTAGGCAAAGTGATCCTTGATCGTGCCAGAGCCACTAGTTAATCTTTGATGGAGGCAATGCTTAAAAAAATTGCATGATTGTAGATTGAATCATTTGGTAAGTGTTTTTATTTAATTATTATTATTAATTACTAATCAAGGAAAATTCAATTTAATTTCATGAGGTAGTTCAGTTCATCAAATATTAATTAACAAAAATTTGATTGGTGGATATTAATTTTTTAAAAATATTAATGAATTATCAAATAAAAATATTTAATTAATAATACATGGACAATTCAATTCTATTCAATTCAATCAGTTGTAATAAATTATCAAGTAATAATTATAAATAAAAATAATTAATGAATAATGAACATTATATTTTAGTTGTTATTAATTGATAATTATTAATAATTAACCATAGTAATTAATTATTAAAAATTATTAATGATAATTATAATCAATAATAATAAGTCATTGCTATTAGTATTTTTTTTTTTGCTAAGTGAAAATATATTGAACCAAACAAAACTATTACAACCTAACTAAAAGATGTGACAACCCTTCTAGGAAGGCTCCCCACAATCTAATAGTCATATGTTCTTGATCTCATCTAACCAAGATTTGGAACTAATACAAGCTTTAGAGTAGTATATTACATCAATTCTCTTTCTAATACAATGTTTAATGTGATTAATAGAGGTAGAAATGCTAGGCACACAGTCCTCCCATAAGACTTGATTCCTAGCTTGCCATATCATATAGATCACAGCAGCAACCGAGGCACACACAAGCCATCTTTTGACCTTCTTAATTTTCCCCCTCCTGTTGATCCAGTCTAGGCATTGATCAATGCTCATCCACCTTTTCTTAACCTGTAACCATTCCAACACTCCATCCCATAATGCTCTACTATACTTGCATTCAAACATCAACTGATCAATGTGTTCATCATGAATGCCACAGATTAGGCAGTAAACCTCACTACACACACCAAATTTTTCCAATCTGACTCTAGTCATGAGCCCTTTGTGAGCAGCCACCCAGAGAATAAACTTATGCTTAGGGAGAGACATCCTGTTCCACACTGAGTTCATCCATGCAACTTTTATCCCTTGATTCTGGATACTGTGATACAACTTCCCAATATTGTAAGCATGCCCTGAAGCAGGATACAAACACTCATTCTTCACTCTTTCCTTCACTTTACAGATATGCTTCCAAATCCAGCTAACTGCCCCAGGTTTGTAGTCACACCAGTTGCTATCTTTGATGTACACACTGCTGACCCATTTCACCCAAAGAGTATCTTTCTTCTGTGCAATATTCCATATATGCTTTCCAACTGCAAGGGTATTCCACAGGCTTATATTTATAACCTCTAACCTTCCATACTTTTTTGGACTACAAACTTTTTCCCATGCAACATATCTACTTTTCCTGCTCTTCTCATTTCCTTTCCACAAGTAATCTCTACATACCTGATTTATCCTCTTAAGGACAACCTTAGGCAAGATGAACATTTGCATCCAATAAATACATATATTCATCAAAACAGCATTAACCAGGGTGAGCCTGCCAGCAAAAGAGAGATTTCTTGATTGCCAAGTCCTAATTCTTTGCACCATCTTCTCAATCAATTTATCACAGTCACTAGTTTTCAACTTCCTTGTGCTTATAGTAGCACCAAGGTATTTAAAAGGCCACACACCTAACTTGAAACCAGAGAGCCTGATAATTTTTTCCACATCATCAACCTCCATATTAGCATGATATAATTTAGATTTGTTCTTATTTGCAGCTAAGCCTGAAGTCTTCTCAAATAAATCCAGACCTTGTAGCAGCAAGTCCACACTCTTATATTCACCTTTGCTGAAGATCATCAAGTCATCAGCAAAGCATAAGGTGTTGAGCTGTAGCTGTTTACATCTTGGATGAAATCTGAATCTAATATTGTTGCCCTGCAGCTTTATTATTCTAGTGAGATATTCCATACACATGACGAAAATCAGAGGGGACATGAGATCACCCTGTCTAATGCCTCTTTTTGCTTCAAATAATTATGTGCATGAACCATTCAGCAAAAGAGTAAACTTCACACTAGAAATGCACTCCATAACAACATCAATGAATTTTGGGGGGAATTGAAAAGCAATCATCAAATCTCTAATAAAACTCCATTCAATGGTATCATAGGCCTTCTGAAGATCCACCTTCAACAAACACCCCTTAGCAGCCATTCTCCTATTGTAATGCCTAATAAGGTCATGGCATACTAGAATATTGTCCATAATACTTCTTCCTGAGACAAAGGCCCCTTGATTCTGACTAATCAAGTCAGGTAAAACTCTTTTTAACCTTGAACAAATCAATTTTGAGATGGTTTTGTATATCACACTGCAGCATGCTATTGGTCTGTAATCACTGACATGGGAAGGACATTTCACTTTGGGAATCAAAGTGATTGCAGTAATGTTTACTTCCTTAAGCAGTTTCCCTGAATAAAAAACTCGTTAATAGCATCACAGACTCCATTTCCTACCACATCCCAACTCTTCTTAAAAAACCACTGGTATAACCATCAATGCCAAGAGATTTGCTGTTTGGAATAGACCAAATAGCCTCCTTTATTTCAGCCTCAGAGAAGCAAAGATTCAGCATAGGAAGATGTCTATCTTGCACCAAAGCACCCTCCATGACTTTCTTTCTTACTGGTTTTACATGAGGCTTACAGTTACTGACAAAGTTTTTGAAATGATTAACAAACAACTCTCTAACTGTGGCATAATCATACTCCCAATCTCCATCAACATTCATAACAGTATTAATGGAGTTCCTATGAGCCCTCACTTTAATACTATTATGAAAAAAAATTTGTATTAGCATCCCCCTCCACAATCCATTAACCTCTAGCTTTTTGTTAAAAAAAGACAAGTAGCTACTCTTCATGCTTCTAAACTCAGAATTAGCCATATATTCATCATGAATAAGGTGAAGATTACCTGGATCACCATGAACTTTATTCTGGCACATCTGCAACCTCCCTTCAGCTTGAAGAAACTTGGAGTGTATATCTCCAAACCCCTTCTTGTTCAGCTGCTTCAACTCATGCTTTAACAGCTTGAGCTTATGCCAAACTTGGAACATTTTGTAGCCATGAACCTCCAAATGCCAAGCCTGTCCAACTATATCAGAGTACTCCTCTTGTTGACACCACATCTCAAAGAACCTAAAAGGGTAGTTACCCTGAGGCCTTGAGAAACACTTGATTAAACAAGGAGAATGATCAAAATCTTTTTCAGGCAAAATTATAACTTCCATGGAAGTGGAAGTTAAGAGGTTAAGCCAATGTGCATTGGCCAAAACTCTATCCAGTTTAGCCACAGTCCTGCTCTCTTGATCTTGTTTATTAGACCAAGTAAAGTATCTACAATTAGATTTCACATCTTCAACCTGACAAGCAGCCAAGCATCTTTGGAAATCTACAATTTCACTCCTTGTAACCCCAGCACCCCCTATTCTCTCTTTAGCACTCAACACATTATCAAAATCTCCAACTATAGCCCAAGGTCCAACAATCCCACCTCCAAGCCTTCTCAAATCATCCCACAGTTTTAGCCTGCAGCTTTTATCATTGTGAGCATACACAATTGTACAGGCAAATGCAATCTGAGAAGCAAGCCCCTTGATGATGCAATGCACAAACTGATCTGAACATCATCTTATATCAACTGCAAAAACCTTAGGATCCCAGGCAACTATAATTCTACCATGACCATTCCAAGGTAGATTAGTAGTTATATTTTTCACTCTGGACAAACATTCAAATAAAACTTACCAAGATTTTTAGCTCTAATCTTGGTCTCCAAGAGGCATGCCAATTTAGCTTGTTGAGCAAACAAGAGTTTTTTTTATTGCTATTAGTCTTGATATATTAATTAGTGATGATTATATCATATGTATGATGTCTAAGAAGTAAAATAATTTTATTATTAATCTTATGATAATTAATAATATAAGAATTAATAGTATAATAATCAATAATAAATTAATAATTAGCAACATTAATAAAAATAATAACAACCATAATTGGGTCGAACGACATCAAATTGCAAGCTAAACCGTCTTGGGTGTTGTTTGGATTGGTTTATAGGCTCAAAAAGGGGGTTGGTTCAAGTTAATATTGACCAAACAACGGTATGATTCAGAGTTTCTATAATATTTATGAATCAAACTGAACCAAAAATCACCATATTGTCTTTAATATTTGATGTATGTAACAACAATTTTGTATCTTAAGGAACAACATTTTTAGCAACTTTTTTAGTTTTTTCAATATAATCTAGCTTTGGTGTAGATTATGTGTATGATTTTGAATATCTAGTCGGTTAAATAAAAAAAATTGTAAATTATAATACTCGTACTTCCTCCGTTTTTTTTTAAATGTGACACTTTCTATTTTAGGAAGTTTTAAATTAAATGTGACACTTTCTTTTTTGGTCAATAAACTCTCTCTATCTCTCTCCTCTCACATGAGTCCCCTTATTTTTTCTCTCTATCTCTTTCCTTTCCAAAAACTGCCTAGAAGTCCGTGAATCTAAAAGTGTCACATTTAAATAAAAACGGAGGAAGTATTAAGAATAAATATGGGTTGGTTTGCGTTATATCCCAAACTGCAACAACTCAAACAACACTCATAATAAGGTATATTAATAAATAAAATAATATATAGTAATACTAATAATTATAATAATATATAAATAATTATAATTATAAATATTATAATAAATAATAAGAATGATTAATAAAATTAATTAGATCAACAATGATAATAATATTAACAAAATGTTTAAATACTGAACGAAGCTGAACTTAACTAAATTGAACTGAATGGTGCTGAACTGAACTTAACTGATTATAGCCGAACTAAACTTGCACTGTACTGATTGGAGCTAAACTAAACTGATTTGAGCTAAACTAAATTGAATTGAACAGAAACAAACTGAATTGAAGATAAGTTGGAGATAGCATGCCCTAAGCACAACCATCTAGTTTAATTATTCAATGTGTTAGTGCCTTTCGTTCCTTTGATAGCTCATGTATTCCTTTATCTTCCTCTTACTGAATCCCTTGATATCAATTGTAATTTTATTTATTGGGGTAAGGGACGTTTGAGGCTCTATTCTCTTCGCCTAAATATATATGAACTGAACTGAACATACTGGAGTTGAGCTAAATTGAATAGAATTGTAATAAATATATAAATAATATTTAAACAATAATAATATGAAGATTCATTATGATGATAATGATAAGTAATGATAATTAAAAATTTATAATAATAATGAATGAATATTGATAATAGTATTTTAGATATTTGATGATAGCTATAAATAAATAAATCATAGTAGAAATGATAAATTAATAATGATAATAATAACATTAATGATAAGTAATTTCTGATATTTGTATTAATATTTTACTACTTGATATATAATAACAGTGATGTCTGAGAAGTAAATTAATATTACTATTATAATAATTAGAATTAATAATATAATAATTAGTAAAGATACTAATAATTGGGTTAAAGTGCACAAAATTTTAACATAGACCGTTTTGACGCGGTTTGATTAATATGAGCTAAAAACATGGGTTGGTTTGTGCTTTTGACCAAATCACAGTTTGCAATTTTGGGTTGATCTACAATCTTTGTTCTTTTTTAGTTGCAACACTTTTGCAAATAACGGAAACCAATGCAAAAAATTTAAAGAGGTATTAGGTGATATGTATGGGTGTTATTAAGGGGAGTGAGGACCATTGAGTGTTTTAATTGTGAAAAAAGTATGAGAGAGTGTGTGAGGGAACATAAACAAAAATCATTTTAATTATGTTAAGTATGAGAGAGAGTGTGGGGGACCACAACTATATAAGCAATAAAAAGAAAGTGCTGCAACCTTTGGAAAATTTCTTTATTAGGAAAGTGTTGCAACTAAAAAAGAACGGATGTTGTATACTACTTTTAAACCAAGCAACACCATAAACCGCCATAATATATTAGTTTTCAACATAACCACGATTTTGTACCTTAATTAGTAATATTATTAGCCACTTTGTAATTTTTTCAATATCTTCTAAATTTTGTAGCTTATTTGTATGATGTAATAGTGAATATGTAGTCGGTAAGATAAAATAAAATTGCAAATTAGAATACTCGTATTGAGATAGAATATGGTGAAACCGCAAATCGGACCAACCTAAACCATACTCTGCCCTATTAATAATAGTAATAATAATGAGTAAAATAATAATAAACCAAATAATGTATAGAAATAATAATAATAATAATAAGAGTAATTAGTAAAATATATTAGTCCAACAATAATAATAGTCCCTCCATCTCATATTAGATGATATAGTTTGACTGGCATAGAAATTTAGGAGTGTTATTTGACCAACTTATTTTATTGAGAGTAGTAGTGTTGAAGCTTTGACCCCGTGAAACATCCCATGTGAGAGTCGCACATTGATAATATTGGAGAGAGGTAATCACCTAATAAGGCGAAGGGGCTACTCCCCTTATTGTCATATGGTTTTAAGGTGGAACTTCCTTTGATCTTGTAAAGTGGACTATCTCTCCTCTTTGTGGGTGCGGCCCAGACCCATACTTAACAAGTTAATTATTGATATTTGTTTTAGTACATAAAGTACATGTTGGTGGGGCATATCATAAGGGTTGGAGTGAGTGGAGTTATTAAATTAATTATATGTGTTAATATTTAAAAAATAATATTTCTGTTGTACTCCCATGCCATTTATAAAAGTGTATCAACTAATGTGGGGCGTATGAATAAAAGAAGTGTATCATCTAATATGGGATGGATGGAGTAATATTTAACAAAATGGTTAAATAATGAATGAAGCTGAACTGAACTGAACTGATCAACTGAGCAAAACTGAACTAAAATGAACTAAAAATAAGCAGAAGAGAAGAACCCTTGAGTTAGATACATTGTTAAAACGCAACTTTAAGTGAAGTAAGGGAAGAGAGAAACTTCACATGAAGCTTCACAGGAATCAGTTAAAAGAACTTTTGTTAGGGAACTTGAGTTTGTTGAGGAACTTAAGAGGTGGCACAAAGAGCTACTCTGTCCGTTCCCTAATGTTGTTCCTATCTTGATTTTCCACGTTTGGCAAAGCACTTCTTTGACCATTATTATTTTCAATTGCATATTGGTAAAAATTATAACGATTTAATATTAATAAGGTACTCATTAAGACGAATCAATTAATACCCCACATGACTATATCTTTTTCTTATGTATGTTAAAAAATTTAAAAAGATACCCTCTAATTATTAATAGTACCAAGATTCTAAATAAGAGCAGCAAATGGGAATGAAGAGGGGATACATTTTAATTATGTATTTGTTCTATTTTTTTTTTTTTTCCTTGGTACAAAGAAAACTTAGGAAACCCTTCTCTCAAGGGTGAAACCTAAGCTATCCAATAAACTAAGACGGTACAAAGTTGGATCTTCAAGGCCATCAATCTGCTTGCTTTTTGTAGTGATATGATGTCCTTGCTTAGAAAAGTAATCTGCCACAGAATTTGCCTCTTTGAAAATATGATGCATTGAGGTAGAATGGAAGGAAGCCAATAGGTTCTGAATATCAGCAATTAGTGTCTGAATACACCAGGGGATTTCAAAGTTTCCCTTGACGGCATTGATGACGATGAGGTTATCACCTTCTATAACGAGATCTTTAAAACCCATAGTCTTGGCTTGAAGTAGTCCATTCCTGAGGGCTGTGGCTTCAGCAATAAGAGGAGAAGAGCTTCCAAGGTTATATGCCATAGCGCAGAGGATTTATCCAAAAGATGTACGTAGGGCAATGCCAGCACTGGCCGAAGTTTGATTGTAAGATCCATCAAAATTTAGCTTGATAAAGTTTGGAGGTGGAGGTCGCCAGCGTACTTGGATGGTATCGCGTGACCTGCAAGGGGATGGGGTGTAGAGTAATGAGTTACTATCGATGGAATTGCGCAAGTTCCATTCAGTAATTGAGTATTTTGCTCTGTAGAGGAGTCTATTGATCTGGTAGGTTTCATTCTGAAAAATGATTGCATTTCTTTCTTTCCAGAGGCTCCATAACAGCATAAAAAATTTTGCCACCGTCTTGTGATGGAGAGTTTTTGCGAGGGAAAAAACTTCATGGATGGGGGCGTCTGGGATTGTCGTTCCCAGCAGATCCTTAATTGCAACATGTTGCCAGAGCGTACGAGTTTGGGTGCAAGACAAAAAAAGGTGGTTTAAGGTTTCCACCGAAGATTGGCAGAGGGGACAAGTGGTAGGAGTTTGTAAATTTCTTCGTTGGAGGTTGTCACGTGTGGGTAGTCCATTGTGAAGGAGTTGCCAAATGAAGATTTTAATTTTTGGTGGAATGTCAATGTGCCGAATCCAAGCGTGTATCCATTTTGGAGATTGGAATATAGTTTAATTATGGGCTACCCAAGTGGCAGATTTAATGGTGAATTTTCCTGATGAGGTGAGGCCCCAACAGAGAGTATCTCTTTGTGGCTGTGAGGGAAGAGGAATTGCTTCTATCAGTGAGCAGATATTAGGAGGTAGTAAAGAGTTCAAGAGTACACTATTCCATGTCATATTTGGATGTATGACATCCTTAACTTTAAGATCTAAATTAGAGATGTTAGAAGCATCTACGCGAAGCATTTCGATAAGACTAGTTTGTGCACACCAGTTGTTAAGCCAAAAAAGTATATCCGATCCAGACCCCACTTTCCATCGGATTCCACGTCGTATTATATCCTGCATTTGCAAAATTTCTTTCCAGGTTGGGGAATCCCTTGGCTTGGGTTGGTAATCAAAGAAGGAAACATGTTGTAAGTATTTCTTACGCATTAGTTCTGCCCATTTGTTTGAGGGATGGGTCAGAATTTTCCATGCTAGTTTGGCTAGCATGCCTTGGTTCATAAATTTTGTCTTTCGGAAACCTAAACCACCAATAATTTTAGGTTGGCAAATCTTGTCCCAAGCGATTAGTGGGATCCAGTTTATTTGCTGTAGAACGTGGGATTGTAGTAGTGGCCATAGTAAAGATCGGGATGGCTTCTAAGTTGCTTTGAATTAGGACAGTGCGCCCTGCTTTTGAAAGGAAAGACGTGGTCCAAGAGTTTAAGTTTTTGTCCATTCGCGTGATAAGGGAATTGAAATCTGCATTAGTGCTTTTATAAGAAGAGAAGTATCTCCCCAGATAGCGGCCAAGTGAGTGTTTGGGTTGCATATTAAAATGGCTTGCAATACGTGTTTTTGTAGCCGACGGTTTTGCTTTCGAGAAATAGATAGAGGATTTATGGAAGTTAATGAGTTGTCCTGATAATTTGCAGAAATTGTCTAGAAGGTGTTTTAAGTTGGTGCTCGCTGCCGACGTTGCTTTACAAAAAGAAGGCAGTCATCGGCAAAAAAGAGACCAGGGATCTTTTGGGTTCCCGGGCACAATTTGAAACCAATGCCACATTTCTTGTCAGAGGCGGCGAATGCCAATTGTCGTGCTAAAACTTCCATACATATGATGAATAAGTACGGGGACAAAGGGTCACCCTGTCTTAACCCTCTAGTGGGAGTAAAAATGTCTGAAACTGAATTATTTATATTTATTGAGTATGAGACTGAGGTGACACAAAATTTTATCCATTGTATCCAATTTTCATGGAAGCCGAGAAGTGACAGAGCTTTAAAAAGGAAATCCATTCAATGCAGTTATATGCTTTTTCCATATCTAGTTTTAAAGCAAACCAATCTGTCTTATTCTTGGATTTGTGGAACGTGTCTAGTATTTCCTGGGCAAGTAAAATATTGTCATGGATTTCCCGGTCGTGTACAAAAGCACTTTGAAAAGGGTTAATAATGTTGTTAAGAACAGGTCGTAGTCTGTTAACAAGGACTGTGGCAATTATCTTATTGAGGGTTGAGCATAGACTTATCGGGCGAAATTGTTTGGGATATTCGGGGTTATAATTTTTGGGATCATACAAAGAAGTGTGTAGTTAACACTTCTTAGAAAGTGACCATGATTAAAGAAATTTTGAATTGTTAAGCATATGTCTCTTTGAAGGAGAGTCCAATAGCTTTGAAAGAATTTCGAACCAAAGCCATCCGATCCTGGGCTTTTGGTAGGATCTATATCAAAAAGGGCACGTCGTATTTCTTCATCCGTTACCGGAGAAATGAGATTTGTATTGGTTTCTGGAGAAATGCAAGGGGGCCAAACAGGGGATAATGACGTTGCGATGGTGCTCGTGCTCAGACGTAAGCAGGTTTTGGATTTCATTTTTAAAGTTTTGTTGTATTTCTTGAGGATCATTTATCCATTGACCTAGGTCATTACGTATTCTAAATATATGTTGTTTCTTTTGTCTGGAGGATACTTTTTCATGAAAGAATTTTGAGTTTCGGTCACCTTTTGTCAGCCAATGTTTACGAGCATATCGCCCCCAATATTTTTGGTTGAAAGAAAGTATATTCTCACGTTGTCTCAGTAACCTTAAGAGGTGTTGTTCGATATGGGGTGTGGCAGACCCCGCCAAGATTTGGTTTTCTATATTTTGGATCTTTTGACTATTGATATCTAATTTTTGTTGTGCATGATCAAAATTTTCCTTGTGCCAGGATTTGAGATCGACTTTAATTCGACGGAGTTTCTGACAAATGGAATAAAAAACGAGATCCTGGAATATATGTATTCCAGTGTTTTTTAATGATGTGATTGACTTTAGGCTTATTTATCCAAGCATTTTGGAATCTGAATCGATTTATGTTTAGGCGATCATTTGTATTAAGATTTAGGGTGATCGGTGCGTGGTCGGAGCAAGAAAATGTGTCGTTTGATACATAGGAGTTCGAAAATTTTTGTGACCATGAAAGGGAGGCAAATACTCTATCTAAACGTTCATATATTTTATGCTGATAGATTTTCTTTTTCCAAGTGAAAGGGTATCCATTTAACGGAATATCTTTGGCTGCGTGATTACTTAAAAAGGACTACATTCTGCAACACCTTTACTGATGTGGTGGAATAACTCCTTTTTTATCTTGTAGGTGTAGTAATTCATTAAAGTCACCTATGAGGACCCATGGGTCATTGAGATTTTGGTAATGAGAGTTTAACTCGTTCCAAAAATTGGTTTTTTCATGTTCTTGGGCTGGAGCATAAATGCCAGTGACCCAAAATAGAAATTGAGTTGGTCTATGTTGAATATAAAGGTGAGCTAGTCGGGATGTAAAGTTATGGCTAATAACTTCACAAGTATTTTCATTCCAGAGTACCCATATTCCCCCGCTATGTCCTTGGGGAGGGATGCATGCCATGTTGTCAAAAATTGAGGAAATTTTTTATGCGAGGGATATTGATGTTAGCGGACATAGTTTCTAAGATAAAAACAATGTCTAGGCGATGTTTTGTAATAAAAAAAATTAAGTTCACCTAGAGCATGCGCCTTTTTGGCCCCTTGGATATTCCAACTTAAAATCTTCATTTTAACAAGATATTATATTGAAAACTGGTCAGCAATGTATGCAATGACATACATTATACCTTGAAGAATCTCCGTAGATAGTTGAGATAAAAGATCCATAAAGCTATTGTAATGAAAAAAGTAGCAGGATTTTATTTGAATAATGGAAAGTATTTTCATGGACCCGTAAGCGATTATTCTGGGGATTGACAATTTGTGTAGTCTTGAATGCCAAGACGAGCTGCGAACACCTGCTATTTGAACATTTGAATAATCTGTTGGAAATATAACTGGCATAGTTGCTGAGATTTTCAGGACGTGTGAACGTCTAGGCAGGCATCCGAGGATGCTAGGCATGGTCAAAGACCAATCCTTTATTACAAATCAATGTAAAGTTAAAACTGTAGAAAAGTGTACATATATAAATAAAATACAGTGTGAAGTTGTCATCTGGCTCCAATAGAAATTTCGTTGATGTAGATGGCGGGAGATAGACTTAGCCATTACCTGTAGACAAATATGGACAAAATTGTTTATTAATAAAGAATTTGGTGAAAGGTACGGAGTTTCATAGAGGATATGATAGTGCAAATGATAAAAAGGATATAAAGGAGTCATGTGGCTCAAAAAAATATTATCATTGCACACAAAACAATGAAGGCTTAGATCAATGTAGTAATACTGTATATTTTCTTTGTGCCTCCAACAAATCCGGGTAGACCACGGGTGGTAAATAAGGGAGTAAAACATAGTTAATTCAGTTAAAAAAATGGATTGGAGTGACCCATTGGCAGCAAGTGTCCCTTATTTGTAAAATTAATATAAGTAAAGTATACTAAAGGAGCAGTAGAGAAATTGTAGGAATTAACTTCATGTATTACCACATGAAAGAGGATGAAGGCAATACTTGGGTAAGACCAAGTGAACAAGGTTGTCATCCAAAAGAAATAAGCATGTATGTGATATGACGAGATAAAAGAGCAGAACATAGTAATGTAAGTAGAGAAAAAAGCATAATGACTAGTATAATACATAACGTTGACACTAATGTACAAACTGTTAAAGGAGAATAGGAGATGACCTATTACATAGTCATATTTGTACTTAATCCTCCTATTGCAAAAGAAGCACTTAGGGCTACATGAAGAAATTACACCAACATGTACATAACTTGACACTAGAGAAGATAGTTGGTAAACTATATACAAACCAAAAAGACACCTCTTAGTAGAACATAAGTGCCTACCAAAAAGAAACTCTTGTTGCATCTTATTTTTTGGCTAAACTTAGAAGACGCAGAGTCGTCTTCTTCACCTTGACGGCGCCGTTTACCGGATTCACTAGACTGAGAAACCACAATGTCATGCCCAATAGCATCATAGAAGAGCTTATCAGTTTCATCTAGCTCATTAGCCAAAACCACATCACTAGAGGAAGCAAAATGGGCAGGGGGAGATTAGACCCGTATTGAGCTATTACCGGAGAATTTCCTGCTACAGAAAGATCAAGGTCCTGAATAGGCAAAACCAGGTCAGGGTCTTCTTCTGCGATAGTTTCATGAACCAACAGATTCATAAAAGAGCTGGTAGGACTGTCCTCCTTACGTGAAGGAGTGTGAGCCAAAGGCAGGGACTTTAGGGGGGAGTGTGCGTGCCCTTGCGGAGGACGTGGGGTATTCATTTTGTTAACAACAAAGGAAGCAAGCTTAGAGACTTGTGGTTGCTGCTGAGGCTTAGCAAATTTACCTCTACGCTTAGGCACAACCTTGATCCATCTTCCCCCTATATCAGAGGAGGGAGAAGAGGGTGGGGCCGAAGAAGCAGGACTGTTGTCATGGATGGAACTAGCTTTCATTTTATCAACTACAAACTGCATAGTTGGAATATCTTTTGAAGGGAACCATCAAAATTATGGTTATTTGAGCCGCATACAGGACATATTTCCACCATTCCTTCATAGGAAAGGTGAATCTCCCGACTAGCACCAGAGACTGAGATAAACAAAGACCCAGGAACAGAATGGAGAACATTTATCTCAACGCAAACACTCGCAAATCTAGCTTTTGAGCGAGAGAGTGTGCACTCGTCAATACGAATGACATTTCCAACTGGGGCCAGAACTTTATCAAGAACAATTGATGTACAAAATTCAAGAGGGAGTAGATGGAGTCGGAACCAAACAGCAAGAGACACAATTTGGTGAGAAATCGGGTTAAAACCCAGTTCCCAAGGTTGTAGAGCAAGGTTGAGTCCCTGCACATACCAGGGGACGACGATTCCAGACTGTTTGTTTATCATCAGCATTAGTGAAAGTACATAACACCCAACCATTACCCATATCAGTATAAGTAATCTCTCCTACAATAAAAGCCCATTCTTTTGCAACTTGGTAATTACTAATGAACCTGGAATAAAATCTCCAAAAGCGTTTCCTAGAAGAGAAGTAGTTTTTAGTTCATTTGTTAATTCTTCATCAGGGAGTACAGTAGGGTAATTACCTTTAGCGGAAGGGGATTTTAAGGAGTCTGTATGGTCAGTTTGAAGTGTAGAGTGGTGGCTCGTATTGATATTTGAAGATGGGGAAGCGGCATTAGAAACGCCACTTCGATTTTCCATATTTGCGTATGTGGGGATGCGTTCCACTTGATTTCTCAGAGGGAGAAGGTAAGCTTGGAGCCTTAGTCGCATTGGGAAGTCTATCCTTATCATAGAGTGCTGAAAGGTGAGTAGGTAAAGGGGAAGAAGAAAATCCCTTAACCACAGAAGCATAGTCTTTTGCGGAGGAGTTGGAGGATTTGAAGACATGAAAAAGGAGACAAGGAGAAGATTTGGACTAGAATAATATAAGTAACAGGAAAGCAAAGCTAATAAAAGGTGATTTTTAAAGAAAACACATTGAGTATTTATACCACAGTAAATAAGTAATGATATATAGCATAGTAGAAGAAGAAAGCTGAACAGAGACATGTAGAAAGCAGAGCTAAATAAGATGACATCATGATAATAGACTTGATTATTCAGAGATCTAGAGTCATAACCAAACAACACGTAATTAAAGTAAAGTAAACCAAAAGAGAAAGGAAAAGAGATAACTTATCTGAGGTTTTTGACAGCTGTTGAGGTAGATCTGGTAGAAAACGGAGCAATTCTTGTCTTTTCGAGTTGAAATCATGTGTAATGGAGGTTGTTGATTCATATTGAACAAGAAATTTTATCTCACTAACTCTTGTTCCTTATCTTTGTTTCTTACGCATAAGCTTTATTTTCAGTTTTTCACACAAAATACGCACAAAAATCACAACTACACCACTCCTCTTGGAGTGTTTCGTAATAAATAACAAGTAGGCTTGGAAGATTTGGAAAACTAGTTAGTATTCTCTTTTAAAGCTTTGGAGATTTAAAGTGCTGGTCTAGGTCCTTGTGTAAAGGCAGGCATGTACTTGAAGATAGTGTTTTAATCTTTAGTCTTACTAGATTATCTTTTTTGTAATTTAACTTTTAAAATGGTTCAATGACGAATTACCCAATAGATTTTTAGTTGTGAAGAATAATCATCTTCTATATTTATAAAGATGGTGGGAATTACTTCTCGGTAACCGGATAATCGTTTGCTCCGGTTGATAATATCGCGGTTACATATGATGTGCATGATCAAAATAAGTTTCATTCCGTTGAGAGTAATTTCATGCCAATAACTTTAGATTACCTTCTTCTCTTTAAAGCTATTAAAGAACAGAGAAAAGACAAATATTTCTGAAATGAGCATACAATCAACAATATAAGCTTATTCTCAAAATAATTTGGGTTCCACTAAAATAAATCATCAATAACCAATGAACTCTGCCTATGAGTATCATATACACTCATTACCGGTCTCAAACTTGGATAAAGAAGCAAAATGGCGATAGGTTTATGATGACCAACCTAAAACCAAATCACATATCATAGCATAAAATGAAATATGAAATTAAATGAGCCTAATAGGTATGAAAAATATGAAGCGAAACGTAAGATATAGTATAACCAATGAGCTTTTTTTTAGGGGAAACCAAAGTAGCTTAATAAATTGAAATTCATCATTAACAATATCCCTATAGTTTAATTAATGAGTCTAAGAATAAAATAATATTATAGTAGACTAGAAGGAGTAATGCCGAATCTATATATTCCCAAAAAGAGCTCTCCTCCACAGTCCACCTCCCGGGGGGTGATTCCTATAAACATATAAAATAAAATAATAATATCTCCCTCTTTCAAACAGCAAAATACACCAGGCTTAACAGCTATATATAACTATGCTTTCCAACACTATCTCTCTCCTCAAAAAACGTTCCACAACAAGTCCAAAAACTTCATTTTTGTTTGTGGTAGTAGAATTTTGTTTTGTTTGTGTTTTTTGTCTCAGTTATGATGGGAGGAAACAGCAAAGAGACTACTATCACCAAAAACAAAAAAGCGTCAATATGGACAATATTCATGCATGCTGACTCCGTCGATTTAGTATTGATGGTTTTTGGGCTGATCGGAGCAGTTGGTGATGGTTTTACATTGCCGTTGACATTATATGTCACTAGTAAGTTGATGAATAATATTGGCGGTGGTGTTTCTAATCTTAATACTCCCGATGCCTTCACTCAACATATTAATCAGGTTTGTTAATTCTTTCTTTTTGTTGCTCTTTCCATTTTTTTATTTATATTTTACTCTCTCCGTTTCCGATCAAACTTGAAATTATGAGTTATAAATTCCGGTGTATCTTGAGTAGTATGATACATCTAATGCTATTTAAGCATAAATATAGCTTTGAGTATACCATGTTCATAATACACCCAAGATTATTTGAGTGAAAAACATCCTATCATACTCATAGTACACTCGGACGTATAATAATAATCGAAATCAAACTTCTTGATTCCTCTTTAATCGTGAAAAACATTGCTTAGCAGGTGGGACCGTGGGAGCCCCATCAGTACCCCAAATAATTTCCGATTTTTGGAAATTAAAATGATATACTTCCTCCGTTTTTTATACTTGCATTATTGAGTATGTGCACAATAATTAAGGAGAGGAACCAAGCTTGGCTTGGCCTAGTGGTTAAGGGTTTGATCTCATGATTTCAAGGTCGTGGGATCAAATCCCACTAGGGGCATTTGAGGTGGGAATTCCCTTACCATTCCCCCTACTCTCAAATGTCGGGCCTTGCAAACACCAGATCAAGAAACTGTACTAGTTGAGATCTGGCCAGAGGTCCACCACATTACCTTTCAAAAAAAAGAATTAAGGATAGGAGAGAGATATAGAGAGGAAAAAAAGGGGACCCATGTGATTGAATAGAGGTAGAGAAGAAGTAGTATTTCCCTAAAAGGAAATGATGCAAATAATTTGCAACTTCCAAATCTGGGAAACGATGCGAGTAAAAAGAAACGGTGGAAGTATATACTAACGGAAAATGCACGAGATAAATGCGAAAGTGATTGATAATTTAGTTCGTGAAATGATTGATTGTTGAATTAGTAAAGTAATTGGAATAATTTTTTCCTTTTTCTTTTTTGTTGTTTATTGATGACCATCCCTTCGTCCCTTATATATTTATATATAATAAGTTTTGAGATAGCGCGTTTAACAAAATTTTAACCTAAAATATTAGCATGTATAATATTAAAATTCTAAAATCTCGAAATTTTAACTTAAAAGTTACATAGAGTGTATATATACCAAAAATAAACCGTTTATCACAAGATTTATGAAGAATGTTTAGTTAACACTCACCTATATGAAAAAAGAATTTTTTTTCCGATGATTTTTTTCCCATAGTGTGATTATCCAACAAAAAATTCTCATTCTATCATTTATTCGAAAATAATTCCCACTCTCCCGACTTACTAATTGTATAGGCGAGAAATGATATTTTATTAGATGATATATTGAAATACATATAATTATGTACTCCCGATGACATTTTGTGAAATTATAGTAAACTATAAGGACCGACTCTTACTTATAGAGTAACTCATACTCATTTGGATAATCCATACTTCTTTAGCTGACTCATAATCATTTGGCTAACTCATACTCATTTCGACTTAGATATCTTGGGGATACGTAAAGATACGTACATCTTGGTGTATAATGTACCAAGTCAAAAAAAACAAAACAAAGTCGCTAATTACAACAATCCCATCCCTTAATAAGATAATTAACAAATATTTCACACAACAAATCCTCTAAAATCAACAGTTTCTTGCGTTTTCTTTTCTCAAAAAAAAAAAAAAAAAAGATGCTCAAGTATAGTGGAAATATTTTCAAAATAGTTTTATGTTAGGAATCAGTGTGTTGAGGAATTATAGTTTAGGAAAAAAAAGTTATGCGGAAAACCTATTATTCATGACTCTTTTCTATGCACCGTTTCCTTTTTAGGATGTCTCAAAATGATGGCCTGTTTATTTATTTGTTACTTGGTTCCATTCTCTACCCCCAAACAAAATATTGTGGTCATACTATTTAACTTATTCACTTCACAAACTTGTTTATTTAATTAATGGCCCTAATCTATTTCAAAGATCAAATAAGTGTGATTCACTTCTTAACATAATTAATTAATGACCTAATCGATTTCAAAGATATGATGGCTCTCATTCATTTATTTGTTTTCAAAAAAAAAGTTAAAATTATATAGAGTGCTTGATATTGTGCATTCTGTATATGATTAGGACTATTAATTATCTTAACAAGTGGGTCACATTTAACTATAAGTTAACACTGTTAGTATGGAGATTATCTAAATTGATCCAATTCTAATATAGACCGGGTGTACACTAAATTTATTGTAGACCCAATACAAAGCTCAAAAATTAAGATTTTGTAATTAAAAGTTAAGGTTTAACAATCAAAAGTTAAGCTTTTGTAATTAAAAGCTACGTGTTATGAATGAAAAGTTAATGTTTGTTTTAAAAGTTAAGATTTTGTAATTAAAAGTCAGGTTTTGCAATCAAAAGTTCGATGGTCTACACTATTTTTAGTGTGGACCAGCGTCCACCCAAGAATTTCTCCCTAAATTGAACCTATTGACAAAACCTCACGTACTCAAATTGATATTATTGAAAAATTGAGTATCCATTATGATATTTATTGATCTTCTTTCCCACTCAAAATGAAAAGAAAAAAAAAGTTGTTTCTGATGTAGCTAATTTGGTGATATAAGTGGACCAGGTTTTGTTCTTTATCTTTCTTGGGTTTATTAGGAGCTTTGAAGAACACCGATATAGATGGAGACAATATCACTAATTCACTACTTGATAGTGAGACACTATGTAGTTGACATCCACATCATTCATAGAGTTTTGATACATTCTAAACATGATAGCTTTGTGGACTATTAGAGTCTATATACAATCATGACCATATAGGATATTGCAAAGAGATGTCACTATTCAAACAATGCAAGATGATAATATCTATATATCAAAATTAAGATATCTAAATGCAACGCATAATAACCATCCTAATTCTAAGGCACAATAGTAATAGTAATAGTAACAATATCTCCATTACGTCCAAACTGTGATTATTATCAAAGGGTAGAAAAGTAAACAAACCTACAACTTGAGATACATACCATTTCTCATCTTTGTTGCAAGGAAAATCTCTTAGGACATAAATACGAAATGATATTCTACAACAATTATAAATCTTTCAAGTTCTCAACCTTTCACTAATGATTCTTTTCCTTTCCTTGTCCCTATTGATACGGTGATATTCGATAACCATTGATCTCATAACATTCTTAAGATATTCTAATTCATATTCTTGCACCAGGAAGGCTTATTTGTTCTTGAAAATTAATAGAGGCATCACCATTACTATTGTACGAAACAGTTGAGAATATAAAGTTGCTATTTTCACATACTTATTTTAATTTGTGTGAATATATTTTGGGTGGCAGAATGCAACAGTTCTCTGTCTGGTGGGAGCAGGAGCATGGGTTCTTTGTTTCCTTGGTGCGTGTACACTATTTTTTTCATTTCATATTTTGCAATCATTCGTAACAAAAATAAGAGATATTTTGACTTCATTTTTTAATATATGTACTCCCTCTTCCAATTTAGAGCTAAATATAGCGATTTGATTTTCACACATTTGCATGCCTCACTTTGATCATAATTTCTCCTAGTATATAAAGCAATTACTATTAGTGTATAAGATGTTCTAATTTTTAAGTCATAGATAAATCTAGAAATATCAATAATCAAAGTTGTGCATTGACAAATATGCCACTCAAACTATTGGAGCTAAATTAGGACGGAGCTAGTATGTTGATTTATGAAGTATTATTTTAATGTGAAATAATGCATTTGTTGACTTTCTAAATTACGTAAGATGAACTAGCAAGCAATTAATCATTTCTAGAGATTTCACTATTTCTGTTGACGTATGAATATATATTATATTTTTCATGAAACTATTTATTAATGAAATTAATAATTAATTAAATAAAATGGGTTGGCAGAGGGATATTGTTGGACAAGGACAGCAGAGAGGCAAGCTGCAAGGATGAGATATAGATACTTGAAAGCAGTGCTGAGGCAAGATGTGGGCTACTTTGATTTGCATATTGGTAGTACTTCTGAAGTTATCATTAGTGTTTCTAGTGATAGCCTTATCATTCAAGATGTAATCAGTGAAAAGGTTAACCTTCTTCTCACTTATGCCTTCTCTTTTTCTTTCTTCCACTTGCAAGAATATTTTAGGTATCCTTTTTTTCTTATAAATATACTCCTTTCATCCAATATGTTCTTTCCACACTACGTAGTCTTCTATAATACTGCCTTATCTTAACGTTTAGGAAAAATTCCCTAATAAGAATAAAAAGGACCCCTTTCGAGTTAGAAGGTCCCCTAGTAAAACTATTGAATGACCCTTCTAATTTAGATAAGCGAGCCTTTCAAATTGATATTTCACCAACTTAGTATATGAAAGTCTTACTATCAAGACCCACTATTTCCACAATTGTTCCTAAGGTTAATCTTAAACCTCGCTAGCTCATTAAATTCTAATCGTTTAGTATAATGATATATATATTTATTTTTACTTGGTGATCTCTGGTAAGATATGATTCTACTTGTATATATGAATTATTAGCTTTTCGTTCTTTTTTACTTTGTAGTACTAAAGATAATCGTGAAATGATATTGATCGACAACAATTTTGAAGTTAATTTTAGCACAAAGGAAATCTTCTTTTTAATTTGTGAAGCAACTAGCAAGGGTGTAGCTGTTCTCATTATGTCATTAGACCATCTGCTACAAGAATGTGCAATTATACTTAGGTCAAAACTCTCAACATACCATAATCTTACGCACAACGAAAATTTTCTTGAACTGTTAGTAATTATATATGTACATAAACAAGGGGTTTGGAGTATTAGTGAGGATTTTGGCATTTCTCTTTAAGCTACTTGTAGAACTAGCTAAAAATCTTCATATATTTGATCATTGGACGTAGACTTGATTTTTTTTCCCCAATGTTGCATGGTGTAATTATTTAGGTACCAAATTTTGTGATGAACACGTCTACTTTCATCGGAAGCTATTTGGCGGCATTTTTATTGCTATGGAAGCTAGCAATAGTCGGGTTCCCCTTCATAGTTCTGCTCATTATTCCAGGCTTGCTGTATGGTAGGATATTGATGGGGCTAGCGAGAAAGCTAACTGTCGAATACAGCAAGGCAGGAAGCGTAGCAGAGCAAGCAATCTCTTCTATAAGAACAGTGTATGCATTTGTAGGAGAGAACAAAAACAATGGCAAAGTTCTCAACCGCGTTGGAAGGGTCAGTGAAGTTGGGGCTTAAACAAGGTCTGGCTAAAGGTGTGGCTATTGGTAGCAATGGTGTGAGCTTCGCTGTTTGGGCTTTTAGCACTTGGTATGGCAGCAAGCTTGTCATGTACCATGGTGCTCAAGGTGGCACTGTCTTCGTTGTTGGCGCTGCCCTTTCTGTTGGAGGACTGTAAGTTCCTTTCCTACTATTCGTCCTTCAAAGTTGTGGGATTATTATTGACTTGTCTTATTTTTCGTTATTGATCCAAATTGTATTGTTTTTGCTGTTGGTGCTACGGTGTAGATATATGCTTAGATGAACCAAGTAGTACTTGGTCTACTGAAGAGAATGTCATCTCACAACCTCAAGGGCGAGGGATGAATCCCTATGAGAAGCACGTTGGGGGTGGGGATATTCTAATAACTGTGTACACTAAAAGGGCCTTCGTGTTAAGTTGGACTTGTGAGAGATTCAAGTTAATAGAACACTTATTCTTACCATCTTTAAGAAAAAATGATTAGTATTTCATTTTTTTGAAATGAAAATCCATGTGTTATAAATTATATGAACATCAACAAAGGGATTTATTTTGGCAATGATAATTGATACACCTTTGCACATGTAAACTGCAGATGCATTTAAGGCCAAATCCTCTATCCCACTTTGTGTAGCAATTTTACTGGTTGATATATGTGCTATGGCCCATTACTATTGTTGTATGAACTTTACAGATCCTTTTTTATTGAACAAAAAGTCGCCAAGTGGGACACTTAGTTTTTGTTTCTTGATATGGCCAAACATCAAATAATAAAGCTAAACAACAAACAATGTCTTTCCCTCCTTGAGTTTCATCCTTAATAAGTCAAATACCATAAGTGAGGCTGTTTACAAGACATTAGTCCTAAACATAATGCATAAGTAATGTTTAAATACAGTGCTGTGCTATAAAAATATGGATATAAATATTGTTGATTAGAGTATAATTTACTCATGCTTTCACCTATCAACTTAGCCAACTTTTGGTTAGGGATACAATCAGTAAATGTTGCTTTTGCAGGCGATTTAGGCAAAATCTATGTAGAGGAGGAATCAATATGCGGTCATCTGGTCGAAACTAGGCAGACATTGTTTAGTGTCCTATGAAATATTTAACGTGTAGGAAGATTCCCCCAGGACATACTTCAGTGTTTGGTTAAAATTTTGTTAATGTGGTTGAATAAAGTCTATATAATGCACCATTGAAGAAAGCCTCGTTCAGGAAAGCTTAAAATTTTTCCTGTTACAGAAATATTATATGCTCGATCAAATGGCAAGGGAATCCAATCAACTTTAGCCTGTAGTTGTAAGTGTGATTCGTACTTACAAAGTCAATCATTTATGCCTTATCAGAGTGCCATAGGAATCTTCTTGAAAGTGCAAGTGATTGCGGAAAAGCGGGATAGAGAAAGAGAGGAGGAGAATGAAGGAAACAAATGATGAAAGGGGATGACTTGAAAGAGCATCATGAAATCATATTATAGTCATATTATACTAAATTTCAAGATAATTTCCCAAAGTTTGCTTAAAAGAAGGAATATGTAGGAAAGGACGGGTGGAAGGAAAGCGAAATGGAAGAATCGCATTTGCACAACTTTTTTAATCATTTCAACTAGATTATAGAGTGAATAGGAGGAAAATGTTTTCTTGTTAAAATTGATGGTGGTGAAAACTTTAAAGAAGAAGAATTTACTCTTTCTGCAGCCATTTGTCATGCGCATAAACTTATGGCCTGTTTGATAGCCATTAACCAACGCGGTATTTGAACTGAATTTGTATGCAATTTTTCATAGAAAGGCTCATGTCAATGTAAGGGCACTTTAACCCTAAATATAAATGGGATGGTAATTGAAATATATATGTAGAAAATTATATATGGGAATGGACAAACGTTAAGATGAAAATGTGTTCAGCAAATACCTATAAGCTCATTATCAATACCTGCATTTGTTACTGCCTACCGGACGGGTCGTTAAGTCCTTGTATCATGTCAAATGGCCAATTTTTTAATCCAATATTTTATTTAATTTCTGGATGTCTGGTTTTTCTTCACAGAGCACTTGGTTCTGGTCTATCAAACATCAAGTACTTGTCAGAAGCTGCTTCAGCCGGAGAGAAAATAATGAAAGTGATAAACAGGGTGCCTGCAATTGATTCTGAAAAGATGGACGGGCTTACTTTGGACCATATTTCCGGGGAGGTTGAGTTCAAGCATGTCGAATTCGTTTACCCTTCCAGACCAGATTCCATTATTTTCCGGGACTTCTCACTACAAGTTCCTGCAGGGCAGACAGTTGCTTTAGTCGGGGAAGTGGTTCAGGCAAATCCACTGCTGTAGCTTTGCTTCAAAGGTTCTATAATCCACTTGGTGGGGAGATACTTTTAGATGGGGTGTCTATTGATAAGCTCCAACTTAAGTGGTTGAGATCACAAATGGGATTAGTGAGCCAAGAACCTGCACTTTTTGCCACTACAATTAAGGAGAACATACTTTTTGGCAAAGAAGATGCTACTATGGAAGAGGTTATTGAAGCTGCAAAAGCATCTAATGCTCATAATTTCATCACACAGTTGCCTTTAGGCTACGATACGCAGGTATATATATATGCACATGAATGAAGTGATTATGAATATATTACTTGATAAATTTTAGTTGCAGCAGTAGCATGTAATGTAAACTTGAGTAAGATCTAGTTGATATGAATGATCATGATTTTTCAGTAGGCACTTATTAAAGACTAATAGATATGAAACCAAGTTAAACCACATTCATTCTAATGTGAAATCTTAATATTATTATGCTTTATTATAATCTATGTTACTCCGACACCTTCATTTACCTCAAAATCGGGTGTCGTCGTGTCGTGTCCGACACGACACCTCACTTGGATACTTCATTTTAAAATAAAAACTTGACTTTTTTCTACAAAATAGCCGAGTCGGACACTTGGACACCCGTATCCGAGTAGACACTCAATACGTGTCTGAGTAACATAGATTATAATAGTGGATTACAAAATGCTCATTTCATGTACTTGCATGGTTGTAGGTTGGAGAAAGAGGAGTTCAAATGTCAGGAGGGCAAAGCAAAGGATAGCTATAGCAAGAGCCATAGTGAAGAAACCTCGTGTCCTCCTCTTAGATGAGGCCACTAGCGCGTTGGATTCTGAGTCAGAGCGAGTTGTACAAGAAGCCCTTGACATGGCTGCTGTGGGACGTGACTACAATAGTCATTGCCCACCGACTGTCCACAATTCGAAATGCTGATACTATTGCAGTCCTCCAGAATGGCCAGGTGATGGAGATGGGCTCACATGACGTGTTGATGCAATGCAAGGATGGGCTGTACACTTCACTCGTCCGCTTACAACAAATGGAAGAATCTCAAGACGAGAGATCAAGTATATCTCATCCTTCCACCTCAAATTCATCCATTTTCAACAATGTGGATTCTAGATATAGCACAAGTAGCCGTAGACTCTCATTGGTGAGTCGGTCAAGTTCAGGTAACTCAGTTCGGTCAGTTCATGACTTGGCCAATGAGCTTCAAAACGAGCCAAAGGGTGAAGAGATAGTTCCTACACCATCATTTAAACGATTATTGGCTTTGAATTTGCCCGAGGAAACAAGCGACTGTGGGATGTATTGGTGCCGTGCTATTTGGGGCAGTCCAACCACTCTATGCATTCGCTATGGGATCCATGATATCTGTGTATTTCTTGCAAGATAATGAGGAGATTAAGAGGCAGACTACGATATATGCCTCGTGTTTTCTAGGCTTGGCTGTGTTCTCATTGTTGGTGAATATAGTCCAGCATTACAATTTTGCGTACATGGGAGAAGTTCTTGACCAAGAGGGTGAGAGAGATGATGCTTTCCCGGATGCTCACTTTTGAAGTTGGGTGGTTCGATCGAGATGAAAATGGTACTGGTACCATCTGCTCCAGGCTTGCTAAGGATGCCAATGTGGTAAGTTTTTTATCCACTTCGAATGTAGTTTTATCCCATATCGTTTTCTAACAAGCTCCTAAATAAGTATATTTCCTGTGGTTTTATAGGTAATTTTGGGAAAATATTAGAGAATTAACATGTTTATCCTTCCCAAAATTTAGGTAATAAGTTAGGAAGAGCTCGTCCTTTTTGTTATCATTTAAAATCTGTTGTGCTGTTTTGTTAGTGTAGTTAGTTAAATCTAAAACGTAAAGTCCAGCTAA